>JAQFZE010002534.1:0-14363 GCA_034695245.1 Dicyrtomina saundersi | reverse complement strand
ATTTTAATTGTTTTTGAATTCAGAATATTTTAAAATGGTTTTTCATCCAAAATTTTCAAAAATTGTGCTTAAGGTGTGTTTTAAAAAAATTAAAAACAATAAAAAAACCATTTTAAGGCCTTTTTCGATTTTTCGAAAAAATATTTCATCGATCGAAACTCATTACGCGCATCATGTTGTTAAGCCATTTTAAGTTTTTTTGGACGCTCGTTTTGAAAAAAATGTCTCATGGAAAATCTAACTTATAGCTTGGCGGGTTATGCTCGTTAGCTTAACTTTTTTTTCTTTCTAAAATTTTGGCATCAGTTTTTAAACTTGTCGATGTTTAAATTAATGTTAAAATGAGAATGAATAATTTTTTATCAGGCTCTGTACCAATCAGGATTGCGTAAATTTTGAAATTTGAAATTCTAGTGCTGTGATTGGTACAGAGTCAAAAAGTGTAAATCGGCCATAAAAAGTGCAAACCACACAATTTCCAAAATAATGTTGAAAGAAGAAACACAAAACGTCAAGACGCGTCTAATGGTACCAAGAAAGGCGCAAATAGTTAAAAACTGAGGCGCACAACCCGCACACAAGGTATCGGGGTTGATAACACTAATAGACCAAACTGCATTGTGCAAGTATTAATTAGTTAGACTAGCAGTTAGGCAACCCGATGGGTTGCTTGCGTAAAGTAGGGTAATGCATTGTGGAATTTCGATTTTTGTTATTAAAAGGACGCAGGTAGTAGGCTAAATCTGCTAATTCTGTGTGGCAGCTGTCGCAAAAAAGGGTGCATAAGTGTAACTACAGGCCTTTTTAAGGGACAATATAGTTACAAGTGTTAGCAGGACTAAGGTTCTATCTGGGTTTTAGTAGGACTAATGGTCTATCCAAGTGTTAGTTGGACTAATAGTCTATCTAAGTGTTTGTGGGACTAATGGTCTATCAAGGTGTTAGTATGACTAAGGAATCGCCTGGGTGCTAGTAAGATTATGGGTGTACCTCGGTATTAGTTGGACAAACGGCCTACAAGGGTATTAGTAGGCATAAGGACCTATCTGGGTGTGGATAAAACTGGGAGCTGTGGGTTTTAGTAGAACTAAAGGCTTGTGTTGCTTATAAGTAGGGCTAAGAACGAAGCATGGGCGTTAGTAGGACTAAAGGCCCACCCGGAGTTAGTAGAAAAGCCAACCAGGGTGTTAGCAGAACCAACAGACTACCCGGGTGTTATTAGAGCTAAGGGCGTACTCTGGGTGTTAGTAGAACTGAGTGCCTGCCCTGATGTTAGTAGGACTAAAAACTTACTTGGTTGATAGTAGGACTAAAAGCCTACCCGGGTGTTTTGTCTGATTTTGGTGGGGTTCGAGGTAAGACGTGTCCGCTCGTCGGTCCTCGAAGCTAACGCTAAACCAGTGAATATTTCAAGTATTTCAGACTCGGTTTGGGATTTTTCTGTGTTTGCGAGTGAGTAAGCGATAAGACGGTTGCAAGCGATCGGCTCTATGGGGCTTGCATTTGCTTATCGGTGATCTCCTCCTGGGCCTCCCCATTCTCAGAGGCAGGGATAGTGGAGGTAGGGAACAGAAGTTGAGGACATTCGTTGAACTTAACTATTTGTATACCTTCCTCGTTGAGTAGCACTATCTCATCTCTGCGTTTGGAAGAGACGAGGCATGGGAGAGGGGGCAGATAAGGAGATTTGGCTAATGGAACTCTTGGGGTCGATGGCTGTGGCTTCTTCTTGCGTACTTCTTCCTCGCGTAGAATAATTAACCAGACGCATTTGGTGATTCTATTTGCGTTATCTGCTCCGTCAATCTGAATAGAATGGAGCATTTGTTGCATACATAATTCAGCCCAAAGTGGGAGATGGTGCATTCAGCGCATCAGAGGATCCTGATATAGGACTCTTTTGCTTTTCTTTATTTCCTGGCCGGACTAGCTGGTCATGGGAACTCATAGTATTAAGACAGATTAGCATTAGGTCGGAAAAAGCCGAAGGCTATCCACGTGACTGTGCTTGCACAATCCACTTATTGGGTATGTCCTAGGTGGAAAATTTCCATACAGCAAATTATTCTAATTGGGATGGAAATGGGTCGATACCGGCCTGGTCCAATGATTATCGAGTGCAAAACTGTGAGCGTGCTCGATATGAAACCAAAAAGATACATACATACCCGGGTGTTAGTTGGAATAAAAGCCACTTGGGAGTTAGCAGAACGAAGGGCCTACCCAGGTGTTAGTAAGGCTAAAAGCGTACCATGGGTGTAAGTAGTAATACGAGACTACAGTGTTAGTAAGGCTAAGGGCGTACAATGGGTGTTATTATGACTAAGGGCGTTTTATAGATGTAAGTATGACTAAGGGCCTACTCAGGTGTTAGTAGGACTATAGGTCTACCAACTAAGGGTGTTTGTTGTTTAGTACTATGGGTGTATATTTATATTTTAGATTGCATGGTACGTTTGTCTTAGATGCAAAATACAATTACATTTGGGTAACAACACGCTTTTACATTCCGTTCGTAGAAAACGCCCTTTGCAGTTGTTTTTTTCATATTTCATATATGATATTTAGTTAATGACAACTTTAGGTTGGGTATTCGGCCCGTAGAGCGGGCCTCTCTCCTTCTAGTCGTATACATGTATATAACTACAACAATATAAAGTTGCACTTGTAAGCAGTGCTTTAGCGTTTTTAGTAATAGGCGAGTTAGGTGTAACGTGGTCATAGCTCATAGCTAGTATTAGATTCTTTACAATTTATTTAAACTCCTTAAGAGAATAAATGGAAATCATAATATTATCCTGACTGACATTGTTTCTTTAAAATCTTTTTGCATCAATTTTCAATCTCCTTTATAATAAAACAATAAAGTCTTAGTGGAATAAATATTTTTTAATAATTGAAATAAATATTTTTTTAACAATGGAAATAAATAATTTTGAATAATGAAAATAAATAATATTTTAATAATGAAAATAAATAATTTTTCATCGGACTGATTTGAAAATGAATAAATAATTTTTCATCAGGCACTGAGCCAATCAGTATTGGCAAATATTTAAAATTATGAATTGCAAGGCTCTGATTAAGTAAAACCAAAAAGTGTAAATCGGTCATAAAAAGTGTGAAACACACAATTATAATGATATTATTGAAAGAATGAACTCCTTGCTTGAAGGCGCATCGATTAATACTACACAAAGTGTAAAACGGGAAAAACTGAGAGAGGAGTTGGGTTTACAAGGCGTAGTGTTAATTCCTGTGGAGGAGTATGCTTCTGTGTACTGCAGATTTTAACAGTATGATGATGATGATGATGATGATGATTGTTGAAAAAAGAAACTGAAACTTGGTACTTTACAAATTGTAAATAGTTGAAAACTGAGAGAGGATAAGTGGTTACAAGGTGTAGTGGGAATTTCTGTGGACGGCTATGCTTCGATGTACTGCAAATTTTAACAAACTGAGAGAGAAGAAGCGGTTACAAGGTGTGGTGGGAATTTTTGTGGACGGCTATGCTTCTACGTACTGCAGATCTTAACAGAGTGATGCAATAAATCATAGAATAGTTAATTCCACTTCCAATAAAAACGGTTCCCGGGCATTTGTTCCTTGGACATTTCCAACCTCCTTTACCTATTATCGTCACGTTTAGCTTTGAGCCTTTGGTACATGCGCACTAGAACTTAAAGTTACTTTTAACCTAAACTTTATTGATTTAGTCTAGACAAAAGTAAACATATGTAATTATCAGTCACTTTTCAATTAGGCTGTAATCGATAAATGACACAGAAATAAAGTTCACTCAAACTCAAACTCAATAAATATATTTTAATTTATGTTTAACCTACAACGCAAAAGATTTATGTAGCGGCTTAAACCGGTCAAAAAAGTTAAGTTAAAACCACCTCCAAGCTAAGATCATTATCATCATCATATAGTACAGTAAACCTATATAAGCAACTGCGTGGGACCGGCCAAATTTGTCCCTTTTAGCGGTTATTCCTTTTAACCGTCTTAGGGATTTTCCTTGTACGCGGAACGTCATGAATATTTACAGAGTTTTTATTATTAGTTGTAAGAGGGAAACCAAAGATACAGAACTTCACCCAACTGACAAACTTGAATGCTTGATCAAATTGTAAATATTTACTTTGTAAAAACTTAACAATGTTGTATGGGCTAACGCCAAATCGACTTAATGAATACATTATTATTATTATTATTATTAGTTGTAAGTCATAACAAAGTCAAGATATTTTTTACATTTGTGTGAATTAAAAGGTAAATATTGTAGGTACTTATGTTTATTGTTTAAAATAGTCTGTTATGTTGGTTTGCTTTGCATAAGTTTGGTTGGGACTTACATGTAGGCTTAGGTTATGAAGATTGGAAAATACAGTTTCATCAGTATTTTCCCGTTCTAAAAAGAATTGCTGAAATTTCTGCAACATTTCTGACATCTCAGAAGAAGTAGGAATTGAAGGGGATGGATTTTCTGTTTCTGTAGTCTCTTCCTCAGAATCCTCGTCGGATTCGTAACACTGTGAAATGCCGCAGACAATTTGTTCGTCGGTCATTTCTTCTTCTTTCTATAAATAACATGACCTACTTAAATGCACTTAAAAATGTAAAGAAGATAAGGAAAGTAAGTAGGTATTGGTCAGGTACAAATGCAGTTACAGTGTTATCCCTGATACTTCGTCCCTCAGTTTTTAAAAAATTCCTTTTAAATGACCAATAATTCCATAATATGGTACAAAATCAATTCCCTACAACTGTTTATCCCTTATATCGAATACCTTATAACCAGAAAATTATAGCATTGGTTGGTAGCATAGCCGGCCAACCAAATGGTCTATTTTTCTCCCCAATAGCGGTTATTTTATTTAACCGGGTTGCTTAATATACGAAGTTTACTGTAAAAACAAAATTCAACTAAGGCTTTCTTAGTCCGCCGTCAGGCTTTCTCAGAACAGCGCCTGCTGCCTGCGCAGCTGCGGTCCGCTGTCGTATAAATTCCACTATTATTCAGGCGGTTTAGGACATGAAAGAACTTTCTAACCCACTAATAAAACTGAAATAAAAACTAAGTGCTCTAAAGCGATTGCTATCGCATTTATTTAACCTGTTGGTCATTGACAAAATAACATTAGTAGGTACACTAAAGTACAATAAATATGTGTTTTACACAATAATGAGTTTTGTGATATTGCCGCGATTTCGGTTAATTTAGAAATATTAGCACCAGATAATCCAAAAATTTCAATCCGTTACCCCTTAACAAAATTGCAGTAGTCCCCTATTAACCGAGTCTGCTATCAGTTTCCAATTAATAGCAGATTCGGTTAAAAGGTTCTTGCGACGAGCCTATTATTTAGCATTATTTTTCTGATCGTGTATTCCTTAAGTCTCTGTTAGTAAGTAGGTCTCTGCCAGTAGACGGGGATGCGAAAAGTATTATTAATAAATATATCATTTGCGTTGTCAATCACTTTTAACTGATTTTGCTATCAGTGTTGGATTATTAGCAAAATTACGGAGCCAAGTAAGTTGCTAATGATAGTAGTCGTCACATTTGCAGAAAAACCATACTTAGGAAAATTGTCTTACGATATCCCTTTAACAGAACGTGAAACATTAATTGTCGAAATCATTGGCATGGTATGCCGTGACATTATGTAAACATATTATATTTTAATTATTAAAACGGGAACCAGGATCACAAGTGAGCAGGATGCACTGGTAAATATGGGAGTGTTCCACATATGCCCATTTGCGAACCAGTTTCCGAGTTGTTTATATTTTTACCAATTTTTCTCAAATCGCTACGCGTATTATTTAATAAAATATAAAATGTATGAAGTCATGATAATAAAATTCTTAAACTAAATTATGCAACCTAAATCTAAATTATGTGATGATGCGATGGGGCAGATCGTAGAGATTTTTAGTGTGGGAGTGATTCCACCACATCCTATAAAGGGGATGAGCCTGTAAACGGAGATGAAAAGATAGACTTCCCATTGGTAAGTGGGTTGAAGATCAGTTGGCCACCTAAATCTCCAGACTTCCCTACTTAAAACCCAGATTCTCACCAATAGTTTTTATTAGGCGTTTGAGTTATGGATCCGGAATATTGAGAAAAGAGTTGGTGAATTATCAATAATTGAGTTTGTGGTCTGGTGGTGTGAGTTGAGGTTTGGAGGACCTCAACTCCATGAGGACTATGCTGGGGAAGGATGTTGTTCAATTCTCATTGCAAACCAAGCTTTAGGTACTAATGAGGACCAACACTATCCTTCCACCAGCAAGGCAAGCTTTCACTTTTGATCGGTTTTCAAGGTATTTGAGAGAATATATTAATGAGCCTTAAATTCAGAAATAAAATGTGGCTTTATTAAATTGGGAACAATCTTAAATAATAATGCAAGAGGTGATATTGCAATTAGAGGTATAGGTATATGGGAACGAATAGTTTACGAGAGATTTTACTGTAGTGAATTTGGAACTTGGAAATAAGTATGGGAAAATTGAGGTTTGGAAATTAGGAAGATGGATAGCCCGAGAAGATATGCAAGACCCAATAAATGCTTAGGCCTTGCAAGTTATCGAATTGAGAATCGTCCGGGACACGGCGGAACCGAGCAGTCGCCCCTGGCGAGCGGACACTGATAGTGACTGACCATATGTCCATGGACCAGACAATTCTGTTTCCGCCTTCGTAAATTTTTTTGAGAATTATTTAGAGGAGAAAAGAGAAGAAACAAGTATTACAAACTTTTGAGAAAACGGAGGATTGATGCTAGGACTTGAGAAATAAGTAAATAAATAAAATATGTAGATATTCAAGAACCTGGTTTGGTCATGGTGGCCCTATTAACTTAGGATCCTCAGTGACCACTACAGGCGGAGAGAGGGGAAGGTTTTAAGCGGAACGGCTGACATTGTATGACGGACCATGTATTCAGCCGACCCCTTTCCTCCACATCTCTCCAAACCGTCTTTAATTTTGGACAAAGGGAAAAGGGAAAATTAAACATTTACCATAGTGTCGCATTTGTTTTATATGGAAATCAATAAAGGGAGGAAAATCTAAATGTAAAAGTAACGGGCCAAATGGTGCAGTGGTGGCGGTGTGCGACTCCGCCAACAGTCCGCACAAAGAGTGGAAAGAAGGAACCAGGTTAAGAGGACGGCCGAGGATGCAAAGCGATGCGTGCTGTCAGCCGCCTCTTACCAGATTCCATCTCCCACTGCAGGCTGATAATTTTGCTAAAATGATGCTAGACAAAGGAAAAGAAAATCTAATTGAGAATTAATTACGACTGGGTAGTGTGGTGGACATGGTCGAGGTTGAGTCTCTGACCATGTCCATACAAAGGCGAGTTGGAAATGAAGCTTCAGGTCGACCGATGGCATCAAGCATTGCATGCATTCGGTCGACCAGCAACATTCCCCATTCACCAACCCAGTCGGAGAATTTTACATACTTTGTTTATTTTGAGGACGAAGAAAATCTGATATTGAAAATTATAAAAATGAGATAAAGAAGATTAAGGATGTAAGGAATTTATTTTTGTGGGAATAGAAGTTGGATTGATAGTTCAACGTGCGAAGATTCAGTTCAAAACCTCTTTGCACAGACGCCACCATGAGGCTGGTTGGCTAGAGAATTCAGGGTGCGCAATCCATGGTCTGAACGTCAGCACTCAAAACTCTCCATTGCCTGACAGACCTCAATTTCCAATCTTTAATTTTGGAGAAAATGGCATCGTTTTAATATAATTATAATATATTGTGGAACTTAATTAAGGTAAAGAAAAGGGATTCGACGAATCTCTATTCCTTATTTTCCCCACGTAGGTATTCATCCTAAGAGAGGGAACGGGTTCAGAGAACCTCATTTCTTTGTGAAAACTAATATGAGATGAAATAACTAAATTATAAGTTATGATGAGGAAAATTACGAAGAACATAAATGATGAGTTGCGATATTACGATTAAGGAACATAGTTAAATCAGAGAACGAAGAATGAACTTACACATTGCACATTCAGAATTAATCATAATGATGGAAAATGGAGAATTGAGATAATCACAATGCTTGAGAAAATGATAAGATGGAGAACGAAGTTTGAGTTATTAGAAAATGATACTAAAAAATGAACTTATTTATAAAGGAAAATCAAGAAAAAGAATTGGAAAATCGAATTACTTTAACTTTTCCGTGTGGCAAACGCCCACACGGCGAAAAGTATAACTGAAATGAAAATTGATTTACGCTTTGAATTTTGTTTTTGTCTACTTATAAATATGTACATTAGACCATACGTATTACAATTTGAAAATGGTTGGGGACGTTGGCTGGAAAATCTTGAATGGGGTCTGGTTTGCGAACATGGAGAATTTACAATTTTACATTTTGATCCAACTTTCTTAGGTTTAACAATGACTTAGTATTTTGGTCTCTAAATTATATATATTTTGATCACTTAATTTTAAGATTATTTAATTTATTTAGGGGATTTACAAAGTACGGGACAAATGATAACTAGTTAGAACGAATTAACTAAATTTACTAAATATTGAAAAGAGAATAATTGGTAAAAGGATTTTGGGTGGATCAACAAGAGTTGATCCTCCTTTAATGCCTTTGGTTTTTACCGAGGTTTTTGCTAGAAAATGAAATCTTAAGAAACTTTTACAATTCACTAAACGATAGAAAATGCGATTTACTATTAATTGATTTTGTACATATCGGTAAAATTGAATTAAAACTCTAATCGGAAAATCTAACTTTGAGAACGTAGAATACAATAATGTAAAATGAGAAAATGGAAAATTACTGAGGACAAGACGGCGCAGTTAAGCTGCTGTCGTCTTGATGAGAAAATCTACGCTTATTTTATGTGAAAATTGGAGATGGGGAGCAGTACATCGGAGATGCTACTCATTGAAAAATCTAAAATGGATTGATTCTAATTTGGAAAAACTGGGACACTTGAGGAATGGAAAATTTGAACTTCCTAGTTGAGTGATGCGGTGTGATGTGTATTCTCTGGGAAGGGACGTAGACCGGCTGCGGTTTTTACTTGGGCGTTGTGGGTTCTTATGGGAAGGGACGGTGGCTGGAGCCGCTGCGGAATAGAAGGCGTTCTGGCGATTTTCCTGTTCGGCGATCTCCAGTCATTTCATTCCTTTTTGATTTGAACCGTCGAGGAATCCCTTGAGTTTTGGTGTTCTCTGGCTGGTGGATGGCAAAACCTGTTGTCTACTGGCTGGAGAAGCTAATCGAATTTTATTGGCATTTTTCATAACCTTATTATGAAGTTAAAATTTACCGTTACATTCCGTCCGCAAGGCCGGGTTACTTGTTAGTAATAATTTTAATTTCTAATGTAGCCATGCATTTAATTTATCTACTTGTAAAAGCTGTTATTCAGTAATTTCATTGAATTTATGTCTTTTTCTCTGCATTCTACTAGTAGTAGACCTGATTATTTCTGATTTGAGTACTACGCGAGTCTCGATTATTAGGATTACTATTGGAAGATAAACGGTATTTGAAATTATCATTTTACTTTACTAGGGCAACGTACATTTCAGTGACGGTTGGTTTTCGTAACGGAGGGTGGCGAAAATTAGACAACTGTAGGAGTAGCGTGGATAAGCCGATTAGTAAAGCAGATAAGATCGAATTTCGAATATAAGAAAAGTAATCAATCCATAACTAACGCGTGGTATTATTTATATCGAAGTTGAACAAAATGCATAGTATAGCATAGAAGCAAATTATAAAAGTTATTTTTTAAAATATAACTGTCGTACTTTACAATGTCAGCATTGTCGGCATTGGCGATGTCGTCATCGGCATTGTCGGCATTGCATTCACTAGCGTGCTGTAAATAAGAATTCTACATGCACCTGGATAATTAAAGTACAAAAGGGACTCCGCGGGACCGACCAAATCGGTCCCTTATAACCGAATTCCCTTTTAACCGTATAAGGGATTTCCCCTTTAAGAGGACTTCAGTTATCATTTAAAAATTGAAGATGTTATTATCATTAAAAGAGTCAGAGATTTACAATGTTGTCCTTGGACAGTTAATTAAATTGTTCAAAATTTCTCCATTCTAACAACGCTTTATCCACATCAGGTCGGTTTCTTTACATTACCTCCTTTTAACCATGTTTCTGTAGTCTTTTCACTTTCTTGCTTAATTCGACTTATTACACTGGAACGTAAACCCGTCTCTTTTATTATTTCAGTTTGTTTGTGGGTCTTTAACTTTGCACTATTTCATACTTTTTTTCGTACTTTAACGAGTTTCTTCTCCGCTTTAACATCGTGACTACCCAACTCAGTAGAGCTGGACGAAGCAGTGCAGGTTAAAGCAAGAATCAGAAGAACAACTAACAGCCAAGAAAGCTTTGTCATCTATAAATACGACAGTAGTGCTCGAACTGTTTGACTCAGTTTTTATTTTTATCATTTTTCTTCCAAAATCCCTTATAAGTGACCTTTAAAATACCAAAAATGCTAGAAAATCTGTCCCTTTAATCCGGATAATCCCTTTTAGCGGTTCCCTTATAACCGGATAATTTTAACATTGAAACATAGGCTGGCCAACCAAATATTTAAAATTTATCCCTTGTAGCGGTTTTCCCTTGTAACAGAATCCCGTTTAAACGAATTTCACTGTATAGTGCATTTATTTAGATAGTGATGGAAAATGATATTTCGGCTTGCGGATAAAGAATGAAACAATGTGTTTCTGTTATTGGCGCTGCTAACACTTGCATACCATTTATATTGGGGTTGAAAGTAGGAATATTTATGTCGGTTTTTTAAATGCTGATATTGTAACCTAAAGTTTCTAATTGCTCAGCGTATGTACCACTTGAAAGACGCTCAATGAACTGATGTTTCGTTGTCTGTTAACTCTTGGATGAAGTCATCTGTTGCTAAATAGGATAACCAATCTTTAAATGACTGTTAGAAGAGGCTAATGGAAATAAATCGTTTGGATCAAAATGAAATCATTGTTCGAATGAGCCGATCTGTAGGCAATAAGCGGATCAGAAATGCAGTCTACTCGACCAACTTAAGTCCTAAAGAACTAATTGGTTTTTTGTGGAAAGTGAACACCGAAAGATATTTAAGACAGTGTATTGATTGTCAATTGTATAGATCTTGTGAATTTTATGTGCTTGCAAGAACTTTACGCATTCTGAATTCACATGATGTCATCTGGTACTCGTGGTAGCAAGCCTTACGATTACTTACTGAAGTTTCTACTTGTAGGAGACAGTGACATAGGAAAGCAGGAAATTCTCAATTCATTTCAAGACGGGTCTCATGAATCTCCATTTTGTTCAGGATCAGGTGAGTAAACACTAATGATAAGTTTAAAAGCTATTAAGTAGAGATTTTTGTTGCATATACCTACATACTTTGTATTTTTATGGTTTGTGTTGTCCAATATTAAACAATATTACACTGCTTTCATATACTCGGAATGTAAGTCATTCAGAAGTATATATGTATAGAAAATACCATGACACTGGCATATAATTACTGGTAAATACCAGTATTAAGCGGTAGGTACTGGTAAATACAAGCATTAAGCGGTAGGTACTGGTAAATACCGGTATTAAGCAGTAGGTACTGGTAAATACCGGTATTAAGCGGTAGGTACTAGTAAATACCGGTATTAAGCGGTAGGTACTGGTAAATACAAGTATTAAGCGGTAGGTACTGGTAAATACCGGTATTAAGCGGTAGGTACTGGTAAATACATTGATGAAATCTAAAATATTTAAAGCATAGGTGCTAATATAATTCCAATTCCAGTAAAATATCACGTAATAAACACGTAAGCACGTAATAAAAAATATCTGCTGTGCTTACTACACAAAATCTGTTTGCTTCATTTGGTGGAATTTAATTGTGCAGTTACTGCAGTTACTGCATACATACGGTTGTAGGACAATTTCCTCCCGGAAAATTTCCTCCCGGACATTTTCTCCCCCGGACATTTTCCCCCCAGGACATTATCCTCCCGAACATTTTCCTCCTAAAGCATATCGCGGACATTTTCCTTCCAGAATCAAAATCACTTCTGTCAAGGAAACAAGTGTATCCATGTTTCGACGAGTGTTTCTTTCCACAATATTTATGCATTCGAAGACATTCCAAAACATATGCATTCATAACTAACTGAAGAACTAAAATGCATCTTATCCCAGCTTTATGATATAATGGTTAATAGTATAGCATTTTTTTAAATAAGTATTTGTTAAGGAAATGCTACTAAACTTGCGTCGTACTTAGATTAGAAATTTTGAAAATTCATGAGAACGTTTACGAGTACATATTTTGGGGATCGATACACTAGTTTCTTTTAGTAGAGCTATTTTGATACTGGGAGGAAAATGTCCGGGAGAAAAATGTCCGGGAGGAAATTGTCCGGGAGGAAAAAGTCCGGGAGGTAAATGCCCGTTTTCCCATTAATACATCTATTTAGCAAGCCACCGTAAAGCAGTTACTCAGTGAACGTGTAGTTAAACACTGCCTATTTGTGGCTAAATACTGGCAATCTACATGATTTGTCGCTGTAGTAACCAAAATCCGGTTTGTTTTGGGCAATGAGTTCAGTGAAACAAAACGCTAACATTGTCATTCTTTCAAGACGAAGCTTATTTCCTGAATCAGTTTGAATCTAACCAAATGTAGAAAACTCTCAGACAATTCGTTTGATGAAGAGCAATTTATGTTTTATGTAGCTTTAATTTTTATTGCCTTCATCTAATTCACTTTCAGAATTCAATGTTTAGTTTATTTTACAGTAAAATCTTGTTACTACGAACTAGTACGAACCGGTATAATACGGTCTCGATAAGTCTCGATATCACGGTTAAATCACGGGACCCGTTCTACTCCTGTGTAATGCCATACTATTTAAAAAGGCCATAGCTTACGTTGTTAGACCGGTCTTGGTTAGTAAGGTCTTCTTGATCCATATGTAACCCGGATAACACACATGCAATAAATAATAATTTTTCAGTCGGCCCAGCATTTGGTTTTTAGTTTGGTAGATTGTATCTTTTGTCACTCCGAATATAGCAGGAGCAATGATGCTCACTCACTATTCCCCAACTATTCATCTGCGAACGACATGAACGGCCCAACTCAACCCCGACCATCTTTGTGTTGGTTGGCCGACGGTTCACGCAAACTCTAACTGCCAACTAGATTCCAACAATGGGTTGTAACGGGCCAACAATAACCTAATTATGTTTGAAATTCAATTTTAATTTCATTTCAAATTAAGTACATGGTACAAAGAGTCATTTGCATTTGTTAAATATTAAATTGCTTGTACAACTATCTAGCATAGTTGCAATTGTGTACCTACTCAAATAATAACTAAAATTAAACTACAGTAAGTATCATCATTGCATGTTATGGAGGTGTCGTCTTGGCAGTTACTAAAATATTGTATGAATGTCATAATTTACGTGAACACTCAGGAATTAGGTTGCACAACTTGCAAACGGCACCCACCCTTATCCAATTTGGGGGGTCAAGGTTATAACCCACTGTCATAAACATGGCATTTTACCTAAATCGCAATTTGCAGTACGACTCTATTGGAGTAACTAAAAATGTCATAGGATGCATATACTAATAAAAATTAAATAGCGTAATATGGGGATAATGTTTTATGAGCAGACAGGTGAATCTAATGAGCAGACACAGACATCTAACTGGCAGACAAAATGAATTTATTTTGCTGACAAATTTTTACGATTTTGCAGACACTTTCAGCGGCAGCCATTTAAAAATAATTTATTTGGCAGACAATTATTTTAGCTCTTACAATTATTTAGTGTAAATGTTAACAGTGTCGCAGTAAGTAATTGATAATATGAATCAATGAAGTAAACAATGTAAGAATAAATCAACGAAGTAAACGTAGTAAAAAAAAGTCGAAATGTAAGTAATAAGTAATAATGTACAAGTCAAATGTTGGTTATTGTCGAGACTGAGCATCCTCTTGTGTGGAATCCCTGGTCCTCCCTAGTCCAACCTTTGCTGGTCTTCCTCGTTTAAGTTTTGCTCATTTGGGTGTTCGCTAACAGTTTTGATTTTTCACGTTGCACAAAATTGGCTACCTGCAATCGAGTCGGAGGATTTCCCACATCACCCAACAGCCTTAAAATTTGCAATGCGCCTGTGATTCCACTCTTCACAATTGCACGAATTCTTTCCTTATTTTCGGCAGATAAAGCGGCGGAATCTTTTTCAGTGTCAGTGTGGACGTTTACTTCAGTTTCAAAATAACCGACTTCCTCTCTGT
>JAQFZE010002533.1:0-14366 GCA_034695245.1 Dicyrtomina saundersi | reverse complement strand
TTACATCTTTTTGAAAAGTGTAAAATGTTCTATTTACATCTTTTTGAAAAGTGTAAAATGTTCTATTTACATGTTTTTGAAAAGTTTTAATTGTTCTATTTATATGTTTTTGAAAAGTGCAAAATCTTCTATTTATATGTTTTTGAAAAGTGTAAAATGTTCTATTTACATTTTTTGAAAAGTGCAAAATGTTCTATTGAAATGCTTTGAAGACATAGTTTAATAATTTTGTAGATATTGGATATTGTTTTTAGCTACAAATGGAAATGGGACATTTTGGTTCTTCACAGACGATATTCATTATTTTAGTAATTATTATTAATCAAATTTTTACTTGTAAGCTCGTAATGCCCCATCAACCCCGCGACAATTAGGCGAAATTCCCAAATTAACATTGAAAATATGTGACATTTCCCCTACAGGTGGGATCCTTGCACCAAAGCCGTACGTTGGGAAGACATTTGTGTAGTCATAGTCTTTGATTACATTCCCAGCAGCTGTAATTGCTTGTTCATATGGATTTCTGATCGTGGGATCTTCATTAATGTGGTGAAGAGATTTTTCATCTGTTGGGTCACCGTTAGAACCTGTATCCCGTTTTAAAAAAAATATATATAACTCATAAAAAGGCACCCTTTCCATTTTGAGATCGACATCACTGCTGTTTGTATAATTAGTGTTATAAATAATTTAATATGTTACTTGTGAAATCAATAGCAAAATTAAGGTGAATCCTCGTTCCTGCCTGAACAAAATCTAGGAATGTGTAGACGGGAGTGACGGTACAGGTAATTATAGTAATTGTGGGATCGAGTGGCTGTAAAATAATAAGGTTTGATTTTAACACGTTTAATTAAGAAAGTGTTATACTTTATACATCGTCTGTGAAGAACTAAAATGAGCCATATCCATTTTTAGTCAAAAACAAAATGCACTATCTACAGAAAAAATTAACGTGTTCATGAAAGCATGTAAATAGAACCTTGTGCATTTTTCAACAAACATGTAAATATAATATTTTGCACTTTTTAAAAAGCATGTAAATAGGACATTTTTCACTTTTAAAAAAGCATTTAAATAGAACATTTTGACCTTTCAAAAAATATGTAAATAGTACATTTTACACTTTTAAAAAACACTTTAATAGGACATTTTGACCTTTTCAAAAATATGAAAAAAGAACATTTTGACCTTCTAAAAAAATGTAAATAGAACATTTTGCACTTTTAAAAAACACTTAAATACAACATTTTGACCTTTCAAAAAATATGCACATAGAACATTTTGACTTTAAAAAAAAATTTAAATAGAACAATGTGACCTTTTTAAAAACATGTTATTTACTGTCTTTTTTTTGACATAGCTCATTTTAATTCTAGCATAAATTAGAAATGAGTCATTTTGGTTCTTCATATACTGTATATGTCATGTTAAATTGTTCACGGAATTTATGTGGGGGAGAGAGTGATTACTAAATTATTAATTTGAATTACATACCTGTCCCTTCTTGTCCATGAGCTGGAGTCGCTCATCAGTTCCATTGGTCATGCGATTCACGGTCGTGTAGCACATCCCAATGAGCTCATCTTCCTCAGCCAACGTAATTTTCCACGCTTCAATCTTGAGTTGTCGGTCTTTATTTGCATTGCAGAGTCGAAGGGAATGGATGGTGAGTGGATTCCAATGTGGATTTGAGCCTCGTATTTCTTTACTTCGGTGAACGACTAAACAATTCCCAGCCTCATTGATTTTTGAAATCACAAAAAATGTTTTGACCATCCAACAATCCATCCAGGTCCCCATTGACTGACCACTCAGTTTTAAATATATCTTTTCAGAAAGTCAGAAAGTAATTAATGAATTTAGTTGTACTTCTTAGGAATTTTTTAGAGATATTAAAGAAAAGTCGACAGCTCATTGGTCTTTATTTGTAACCTCATCTTTGGATGACACCAGCTCTTCAGCAATGAGCGTAATATTGCCATTGGATTTATAATGTGACATGGACTCCAGTTCCGCAGTGAGCCCATGAGGTCCAGCCATGACAATAGTGGCGAGCGTACATTCAAAAACACCGATGGAAACCAATTTGTCCACATCATCGTCGGGGTCATCAATGTCGTAAATTTCAAAGCGAAGATACTGTGCCTGTTCAAATCTGTACTCGATGCATAACTATATACCAAGCAATGACAATAAACGAATTTATTAAAAATATTTTTCATCACTAATTAACAATTTGGAAATAAATATCTTCTGTGTACCTTTGTACAATAATCTGGGTTTAAATTATTTTCCATGATTTCAGTTCGAAGTATTTCATCCCATTTTTTGGTGCTGAAAGGGCGGGTTAGAACAATACAAATCGGATCGGACTTGGACATCACGTCAACGTTAGCCAAGTTTCTGTAATTAGAAAAAGTATTGATCTTTTAGTATTTTTATTACAAGGGTTTTTAAAAATGTATTTAAGTATCCATTAATAAGATTTAATTACTTGCACGATATAGACACTTCAATATTCGAGGTTATATTTAATGCAGTTCCAGGCTCAAATGCTGGCTTAGCTGCTTCTCCGGCCCTATAGAAGTAATTCATTAATAATCAACATAATTTATGCTCAAAGTAGTGAAATTTAAATTGGCTGCACAGTTGCACGAAGTCAAAGTAGAGTTAAACTTTAAAATTTTGTAACTTTATATAAAATCTTTTGTAATCCAACCCGACTGTATTGTTGCACCCTAGAAGAAAATTATCTCAATAATATATCGCTTAAGTTTGAAATATTAATATTATATAACTCTGAAAACTTACGCAGGGGCCGGAGCCGCTCCAACCTTATTACTTGGATTTAGCATATTATTTTATTTTTTTTAATTTATTACTAACTATTTTATTTTGATATGAAATTCACTTATACGTCGTATATAATGCGTCTTTTAATTAGGGTTTTGTTTTTTATTTAGTCTTCGAAAAGACTACTCAGGATTTGCAGGACACTTCTTATTGGGTAAGCAGCTACGTTAATTAGTATTATGAATATTTGTAGTCTCTATCAAAATCTGTACAAAATACAACTAGACCACAGTACAAAGAACAGTGACTGCTTGAGTGGACCATTATGTTCCAATCTTGGTGAATATCTTGTGTTATTTTTACCAGTGTGTGTAAGTACCTAAATCTACATGTAATTACGCCATAGGTCTTTTTTAAAGGTTCCCATGGTCCCACGGAGTTTACTACACAACAACTGTCAAGACCATGAGTATGCGATACACTGAAAATCTGAAAAGAAATGAAAGAAATTTTCAGCTATTTGTTTGGACTCGTATGCATGTATGTACTTACATGTAGGTATTTTTAATTTGGAGATTTGGACAATGATGCAAACAAATACTTCAAAGTATCAATTACAAAATAAAGGTGAAGGTTTTATAGGCGCGAGGGGCGCAGCACTGAATATCCCATTATATTACCAGCAAAGTCTTTAATGCAGTGTCATAAGTAAATGTACCTACCGAAAATGTGTCTGCCGATGCGATGGCGAAAATTCCAAAAATCATATAAAATAACTGGAATTGCGTTGTTTTTATGGATATAATTATGTAGATAGGTGCAATGCTATGAAAAACAACAAAAACAGCCATAAAAGAGGGGAGCATGTTCAGCAGTTACAGATGCTCAAGTTAACATTTCTCTATAGTATTTTAAGTTAACCTCCAGCATACTTGCAAGAATGCCTACCTCGATAAATTCAGACAACACTTAAACACTACTTGTCTAATCGCTATTCGCTGCATAGCTATTTAGTTCAGGTTCAGATCACCTTTGATAAACGGTGGCAAGAACTTTAAAATTAAATATTTGTGAACATAAATCGTGTACCGCATATCTTCTAATACTATGCGGGTCTCTAATAGTGCGCGGATCTCTAATAATATGCGAGAGGATAGGGGCCTCAGATTTAATAGTACGCGGGTCTATTTAACACACTGTTAAATGGCAGTGCGCGGGTCCTTAATTGTACGCGGGGGTCAGAAGCTTGAGCTTGAATAGTACGTGGGGCGTATTATTAGACGATATACGGTACGTTCTTATCATACGTGAAAATTGCATTCCCCGTATTCCTCGAGACTATTTTTGCTTGCCTCAAACTCAAACTTGAGCTTCATCCGTAGTCATTGTCCTTTCTGCATTGCAGAAGAGGTGCAAAGCAAACGAACGACGAGTGTGGAGAATTTTCAAGTTATTAAGATAGAGGGTGGAGCTTGGCCTTGGCATTGACACTAAAAATCACCTGAAAGTAAACGATACACTTAATTATCGAAGTGATTTTCCTATTTTTTTAACTTTAAATTTCGAAAAATATAAGGGGGTTCACAGCAGAATTAGAAACCAAAGTTACAAAAATTAAACTTTTTTAATGTCACGTAATTATACATATCGTCTGTGAAGAACCAAAATGACCCATTTCCATTTTTAGCTAAAAACAATATCAACTATCTACAAAAGTATTCAAATATGTCTTGAGAGCATTTAAATAGAACATTTTCCACTTTTAAAACACACGGAATTAGAACATTTTGCACTTTTCAAAAATATTTAAATACAACATTTTACACTTTTAAAACACATGGAATTAGACATTTTTGCACCTTTTTAAAAAAATGGAATTAGAACATTTTACACCTTTTCAAAAACATGTAAATAGGACATTTTACGTTTTTCAGAAACTCGTAATTAACATTTTACGCATGTGTCTCATTTTGTTTTTATGACATAGCTCATTTTGATTCTAGATTAAATTGGATATAGGTCATTTTGGTTCTTCACAGACGATATCTACAACGTATAGTAATAATGTCATAACGAACAAAAGATATATTATCTTTTTTTCAAAAATAATTGTGCATGATTGATTGAATAATAATTTATTTATGAATAAAGAAATAAATTATCTAAAAAGATTGAATTAATAATTTTTAATAATAAAATTATTGTTATTAATAAAATTTAATTTTTAAACTGCATGAGAGAAAGACAACTTTTTTCGAAAAATAAAACTAACTTTGCCGTCTAATTTGGACAACCCAAAGTCAGTACTGACATTGTACTTATACGGGGCAGAATTTTACCCCGCTTACTTATATTTTATGTTGCAAATTGCAACGCATACAAAATAGTTACAGTTTGTAACTTTAACCTTTTTTCTTATCCCAATTTGCTATTAGAAAACCTATAACAATTATTGTTTCTAATATGATAAAAATATCGTACGCTAAAAGTCGAAGCACTTAACATTTTATTGCATCAAACTTGATATTTTGCTCACATTTTGTAGCCCAAGGATATTCCTTATGTTTCGTTTCCTACGCCTTGCATTTCCCCTTTTAATTAATGTACTGGTCTCCAATGCAAATTTTACCACTACCACTGCTTCAGTTTCAGATTCAAATTCTAATAATTCACATGAAGGAAAAAGCCAGGATGGGAGACATCCCTGCAGTCGTCAAGCACACCCTATTTTTGACAAAGAGCCTCAAGGTAGACGAAAACAAGTTGACCACCATGAAGAAAAATTTTATTGTTGGCTATGCGATGGACTTCAAAAAAACAAACCTTGTGATTCGTTTAAAGAAAAAGAAGCTTGTCAGGATTCAAAATTAGCTGCGTGTTTCACGTTTACAGGGAATATTAACAATGTGAGCGGCTACATTGAAAAAGGTTGTTTAGGATATTTTGAGGTAAGGCAAGGCGTTTATTATAATTAGTGTAAAAATTAAAAATATCAGAATTTTAGTTTAATTAATTATTATGGATGCGCCATTTTTTTTTTACTTAAGATTTTTTTTACTTCGAAAGATAATATGTTATGCAATTTATTTCTTATGATTGATGTTTCACGTTCACCCTCCAGCGACAAGTTTTCACCCAGAGATGCCGCGAACAAGATGGCTCTGATTCAGACTGGCCATGTGATAACCACAATGTCCAATTCCGCAAAGAAAACTATACGGGCCAATTTTGCTTTTGTGACGAGTCCTATTGCAATGGAGTTGGAGGATTAGGATTTAGTTCTTATTTTTCCTTTCACCTGGAATTGCCCGTACAAAATTTCTTACTTATTCTGATAATGAATAATTTTTTGTAAAATTGTTTTATTTTTCATTTCTATTAAAATTTTATTTTAGCAAATAAATAACATTGTCTCTTATTTTGCTAAATTGAAAAATTTGTTTATTACATAAATTAACCTTGATCATAATTTTCTAGTATAATTTTGATAATAATTATTACTTTTCAAGAAGTATATCCAATTTTGCTTGCAAATAGTCTGTAAAGAACCAAAATGACACATATCCAATTTAAACTAGAATCAAAATGAGCTATAATATGTCATAAAAACAAAATGAGAAACATGCGTCAAATGTTAATTAAGAAATTTTTAAATGTATAAAATCGATCTATTTACACGTTTCTTAAAAGTATAAAATGTTCTATTTACATGTTTTTTGAAAAGGTGCAAAATGTTCTAATTCCATTTTTTTGAAAAGATGCAAAAATTTCTAATTCCATGTTTTTGAAAAGGTGCAAAATGTTCTATTTAAATATTTTTGAACAGTGCAAAATATTCTATTTAAATGCTTTCAATTACATGCTTCAATATTTTTGTAGACAGTGGATATTGTTTTTGTTTTTAGCTACAAATGGATATTGGTCATTTTGGTTCTTCGCAGACGAAATTATTCTGTTGCATGAGCCATATTAAAAAACTTGTCTACCAAACTCAAAAACTCTACAGTGTGTGTCAAATGAAGATTGTGCCCAGCGCCCGGAATCAAATGCAATTGACAGTTTTTAATATTTTCAAAAAAATACTGGGCATGTCGTATTGAGGTGAGAGGGTCTTTGCTTCCTTGAAACACGAGTGTAGGACATTGTATTTTGGGGCAACGTTGCTCCATACATTTTGCATCACCGCTTCTATGAAATTGTATTGTCGAATCCGCATAACTTTTCAACAAGTATTCCAAATATTCTTTGTCATAAATTTTCAACATAGCGGTCAAAACTGGCTTCGCCCAGTATTTAGTGTTGGTAATATTTTCTTAAAAATAAAAATTAGTCACAAATAAAGTATGTTTGTAAGATTCTTATAATATAGATTAAGATAATTAGTATTTAATAAATTATTACTTAAATCGCACGAAATAACTTCATCGTCGGTATAAGCATGCGCTCCGATCATGACAAGATGTGACACTCTCTCTGGAAATTTAGCTGCAAGGGCATTTCCTGTCATCCCTCCATTTGACCAACCAACAATGGACACCTTGTCATAGCCTAGTTTCTGCAAAAAATATAAACCCGCCGCTATTATAATTATCTACACACTAAATAATTTAAAATAATACCCGATTTCAAGACGGTAGACGTTGCGATAACTAATTAAAATAATTTGTTATACTTTTTTTTAAAATTTAAAATCAAGTGCATAATTTTATTATTTACATCCAAAAGCATCACAGCAATTTCTGCATCCCTGGTGTTGTAGTCACCCTCGTGCGTTTTCTTATATGGCCGGCTTTTCCCATAACCTGGAGGGTCAAAACAAATTAACCGATATTTTGATTTATCCATCTTGGCAAAAATCTTCCCAAAATCGGTTTCAATTGTACCTGCAATAAATCACTTTGTTAGAAATGACTCGTATTTTTTTACAATTTAAAAATTACCATGATACTTAATTACTAAATTAACACACCAAGAAATCCTGGCAAGCACAATACATTCTGTAGCCCATGCCCTGCTTCTCTAACATTCAAATTAATTCCATTTACGGAAATCACCCTTTCTGTTTCGGTAGAGGCTTCGTCTACAATCCTGCTTCTTGAAACCGCACTAGATTCACAATTTGTATTTGGTTGTACCTCAACTGCATGCTGACTGTAGTATTTGTGTGAACGTGTGAATGTCAAACTATTTCTGTTGATTTTACTATAATTTAAAAGTTGAGACAATCTAATTGCAGTGGAATAAACCATTTTAAAAAATTAAATTGATATATTTAAATTGGATATCGTAGCGTTATTTTTTTCTCCTTATTTGAAGGTTGAAGTTGTGCAACTACACATACTCTGTCACTCTACTGACATATCAAAAATTGCTAGGCGCTTGCTTGCATATTTCGGTAAAAACAATTCACCTGAAACACTTACCTATACTACTTATGCTTAACATCAGACTTCCAGCAAATAAATCAGAACTCCTTGCCCTAATGTCTCGGGTTAAACAAATTCCGTCACTCAACTTTGGAATTCCGAATTGAAGTGTACTAAATGTGGAAGCACGAGCCTAGTAAAAAGTAGTTAAGATACGAATGATTAATTAGGCATAAATTAAATTCCGCAACCGTCGACCTACTTACCTACCTTGCCTTGGTAAACTTGCTGCTTCGAAATATCACAGTTAAAGTTGCATGTCCGTGTCTGTGTGTCCGTAAATTGCATTAAATAATTGGAATTTTAACTAAGTACCTAGATAGGTATTGGTATCTCATAATTAGTTTGTTTTTGTGTTTGATGCCTACTTAATGTACATACATTGAAAAGACGTGGGTACAAATTAGATTCAAAATGCAAAGGAGATGTGCAGAATTGTTTTTTGTTGAGATCGCCTCGTTTCTTCGCAATTAGCAGTTATGTGCACTCTCAAAAGTTTTCTTTTTTTTTAGTTCCAGGCAGGTATATGTACGTTACAACGTCGTTAAGGGGCCAAACACAAATGGCGTCACCCAAGCTGAGGGTGAGTCACTTCCAAAAAACAAGACACCCCACGAAAAAGATAGCCATTTACGAATTTCTTAAGAGGGTAGGAAGGCGGGCGGGTGGGTTCTAAATTTTGGCAAATTTGGATGTCGCAATTTGTGTTTGGCCCTAACCTTCTTTTGTTATTCATTTTTTGTTTGCTCATAATTTAACACATGAAATTTGAATATTACCCACGAAACTACATTACGACCATTATAGGTACTTACGATTAGTTAGAATACTCGTAATGGCAATATTATCACCAAGCTCATTTGTATCACTCGTACCCTGCCCACTGGTACCAACGAAACCTAAACCTAACCCTTTCATACTGGCTCTATTCTTACCAAGGGCACTCGAATCGGCACATTTTATACCCAGCAAGCTTGAATTTGTGGCGTTTTTACCGAACCCACTAGTGTCGGCACCACTCGTACCTCGCCCCCTAGTTACACAAAAACTCGCACCTAGCCCACTCATAATCGCACAAATCGTACCATTCTGATTTTTATTAGCAAAGCTTGTACTTAGTCCACTTTTACTGCGAAGGTTTTATATTAGCTTTACCACAAAATCATTGTTTACCAGTTATTAAAACAATTCGTTTTAAGCTCAGCATCTACTTCGGGCCCACGGTCGCCAAATCCGGTGCAAAGCGCTGGAGTTTTTCACTACAGTACAAAAACAGTATCAATTCTTTTGCCTCTACTTCATCTCAAATCTCTCACTCTTATGTTTGGTTGTTAATCTTGTGAAGAACTGACACTGTTTATCACTAGTTATTATTTCCAAATTATGAAGTCCAAAAACGGTTGATAAATTATGTTTATACGTATAATTGGAAATAACATTCACAACAATAGCTAGTAATTATTATTACTATCAGGTTTTCGCATTGAAACTTCAAGATTGACTAGAAGGGCAAAAGTGTGAATGCAAAATGAAAGTCAAATATCCAGATTCTGTCCGGAAAGGACTATTTGTCACATCTGTACTGTCTTACGGCTTCGCCTTCGATTACGATTTTAGTATTAGAATTTATGGACACTCCTGCAAAGTTTCCACTTTCAGTACAAAAAGACAGACTCCGAGACCGAGGGCAAGACAGAACATGGGACATTCTCATTATCCATGTGTTTGTCTTATTCTAACTTTCGATTATTACATAGGATTACCGGTATCCAACCCATAAATTGCAGGCCACAAAAGTGACCAACAGCGATGAACGATAGAATAGATATATGTAAACGGAAGTGAAAAAGATACAGAATATTTTACAGCGCATTATATGATTGAAATTATTGTAAAAGAAATTCAACTTTAAATTTAAATGTGCTACTGAAAATAAATCAAAAATAAGGAAACCGCATACTACTAAAATGAAATACTTGAAGCAAATGAAAATTGAATTGTATACGGGACCGGCAATTGTGAATTGTAGCAAGGGTTTGAATGTTAACTCATTGTCTGCAGCGTGTTTGTTCGATCCAAAAATGGTACTCATCCGGACATAAGACTTTGGGCATATAACAATGTACTCATTATGTATTATGCCAAAATTGTCACGGCAAAAGCCTTTTATGTATACATTTTCATACCCAAGCTATTACCCAAACATTTCGACTCTTCAACCTGGACTGACCTTTGACATAGGTCAGCAGTCAAGTTTTTGACTTTTGGTTATTCGAAAATGTATGGTATACGGTAAATATACCAGAAGATATTATCACTAAATTACCTACTTTTTGTTAATGAATTAAAATTGTAAACAAGGTGGAATGGACTAATGGACTTTGGCCGAATAAATATTTTTTCAATTATTGCCTTACTTTTGGACCATTTTGTAAGTAAAAGTAATGTACGTAATTTGTGCATTCATAAGGAAAATTCAGAAATTCATCTTTTTCTTTTGAAAACATCGTTTAATGTTTCTTGTAGGGAAACTGTCACGAATTTTGCAATGTATTATTTTCAACTACACTATTGATTATAGGGTCGTTATAGTCATTGCTAGCCTTTATATGTATACGGACTGTAGATGAGTAATAATAAGTAGCAACAATATAAGAAGTGTACATGTATAAATTTCCTTAACAAAATTGAAATAAAAAAATCGCAATGTTGTAATCAACCGCAACAAAAAAATTCGAACTTCGTTCGCAATATAATTATCCGGATTCATAGTTTCCTTATTCACCAGCAATAAAGCTGAGAAACACTCACAACTTTTCGTTATTTCCTTTCATCTACCATCCTTGAACGTACACTAGCAGTATTAGTTAAATATAATGTCGACTTCTACTACCCAATTTTTGGCGAGCTGGGGGAAATTACGGATTTTCCTCTACACACTACTCAGCTCCCTGCTAATTCCTATTGTGATTATAATATCGATTCCATTTTTAATGTTTCGGGTAATCCACCAGTTTTGGACTAAGAAACAAAGTAAAAGTATTTTGAAAATACTGGACCCTCTCGCTCAAATCTTGGCTCACGACTTCTTCAAATCTCATCCAAGGCTCAACATTGTTTCGACCATTATTGGCGAGGGGGACATCTCTATTGAAGCATTGCAAGATCTCATTAGTAATCTAATTCATGGGAATTACAGTCACTGCAACGAAAACAGCAATGGAGATAAGAAGAAAAAACATTCTCGTTCAATTTCTGAATACGCTGAGCTGACTTGTAGAGTTGTCAAACTTGGTGGTTTTTTCTATTGGGAAAAAATTCGTAATTTTGACATTACGAATTATGTAAAGATGTACTCTTGCCCACAAAGTGACCTTGCTCAATTAAATAGAAACAACAACAACAGCAAAAAACTGCCAACAACAAAAACTACGGAAGGCGACCTCAAGAAAATCATTGTTACCTTGACCTCTGACGCTTGGGATCACGAGAGTAGTAGCCCATGGGAAATATTTTTAATTAATAACTACATCGATAATAGTAGTGGTAATGGCCGTAATGGGTCAGACTCAGACAAGTCTGTCATTATTATCCGAATGCACCATCATATGGCAGATGGCTATAGCATGCTCAAATTCGTAAAGCTTCTCAGTGCGGGAAACTTTAAGGTGAATGCGGTGCCTCATTCAAATTTGAAAAGAAAACTGAGTCCAGCAGGTCATGGTCATGGACTGTGGGCCAGTCTTCTGGTCCCATTAGTATTTCCGTACCAGCTAGCTCTCATGTTCGACACTATCACTCGGCCCAAAAGCAAAAGCT
This sequence comes from Dicyrtomina saundersi, assembly GCA_034695245.1. Classification (NCBI taxonomy): domain Eukaryota; kingdom Metazoa; phylum Arthropoda; class Collembola; order Symphypleona; family Dicyrtomidae; genus Dicyrtomina; species Dicyrtomina saundersi. The sequence goes on along the minus strand of JAQFZE010002533.1, from coordinate 2,325 downwards.
GGAGATTGACCCCAGAGCAGTGCCAAAGTGTTGGGGACAAGTATTTTTATAGTTGGTCCAGTGGCGTCCCTGTAGTAACTGTGAAAGCTATCAAAAATAAATTCCGAGTCAGTTTTCAAGCAGTTTTAATTTCTGTTTTGGGAGGGGCAATTCACAAGTTAATGAAAAGGATGAAGCAGACAAGTGATGGAGATGCAATATCTTCAGTTGTACCTATTCCACTCCCGGGCCATCCAGGCGGTCTTTGTAATTATTTGTTAGTGCCTTATAAATTCAATTACAATAAGTTTAAATTATAGCCCATTAAAATAAAATATTAATTGTATTTTTGTTAAATATAATATATTTTACCACCAATTTTTACAGTGGCTACATGGTAGTAAATATTCCTGTAGGAGATACTAAGGGTCCCACCGAGCGCCTAGATTTAGCTGCAAAGGAGCTGTCAGCATTATCAAAATCTCCTTTTCCAATCATGTCTTACATCGTGTACGAATTTGCAGGGCTTTTTCCAGGGTTTATGACTGAACATGTGATTTCAGATAGTAATGTCGGGAATAGTATCGGATTTTCACCTTTCCCAGCTATGGATGGGGACCATTATATTGGAGGCTTGAAGGTGTGCTTCATTATGGGCACCGTTGGGACGGGGTGGGGAGATACAGGTAACGTGCTATTCGCTTTTAATGAATTTGTTTTGTTTGAAAAATTACATATTAAATGCCAAATGTATTTAATTGTTGTATAGTTGTATTACATAATAATAATGGAATACTTTTGTGTTTAAACCAATACATTTGAGTAGGGGCATGCATAACCACATGCAGTTCTCAAGAGCAGCTCAGATTTGGCATAACAATAGATCAGCATATTTGTCCATCCCAAGATATTTTGGATGAATTCAGCCAGTTCGTTCAAGACGAGTTCCAAATGTTAATAAAATGTCAAAATTAGAGAAGCTCACTCACTGTTCACCAAACTAAAAGAAGAAACAAAAAATTATTAATTTAGAAAATATTGTATGAAAATAGCGAGATTACAATGTAAGTATAAGTTGAAGCTATAGATACTCGTTACATATCTTCAAAAATAGTAAATTAAAACATTGTTGACTGTTAAATAACGTCATAACCTTATATAATCTGCCAATGCTTTTTAAGTTTAAGTTTTAATCCCTCTGTAATTAATGTAAAAACGACCAGAACTAGAATGAATTTGTGTCTATTAAATTAAGTAGAAAGAATTTCTTGTTGATATGTATATATTTTGAATTTGTTAGTTTGAATAACAAATTAATTCAATAATTCTAGCAAATAATGCAAAACTTTAACAGAAATGATGCGATTACTGTGCATTTCTTATTTATCTTCGTTAAACTTGATAAAATATAATTTAGTTTATTAATTCATTATGCTTAGTTACACATATATTACGTATAATTAAGTACGTGCTTTTTTATTTTTAGTTTTATTTGATCACGTAACAAAAACAAATAGTTTTAATTTTCAGCGGTTACGACCACCTAGCATAGCTACTAATTTCTTGAGTGGTTCACGTGGCACAGTCTCTGGTAGTTGGTCAATTTGAAGTGATAGGGAATTAATGAAGTTGACTTCATAGGTCGAGTAAATTCCAGGAAGATTCAGCTCATTGTAAATTCTTTTGACACTTGTAATCTTGTCATCATCATTTTGTCCATAGTTATTCTAATTATACAAATTATTATTACATTAAATTGAATTTTAAAATAAATGTTTTTACAGCTCGAGAATTTTTTATGACGCATGTACATAGTAAACTAATCACCATATATCGTCTGTGAAGAACCAAAATGACCCATATCCAATTTAAGCTAGAATCAAAATGAGCTTAAAATGTTCTATTTACGTGTTTTGGAGAAAGTGCAAAGTATTCTAATTCCATGTTTTCGAAAAGGTGCAAAATGTTCTAATTCCATGTTTTTGAAAAGTGTAAACTGTTCTAGTTCCATGTTTTTGAAAAGGTGTAAAATGTCCTATTTACATGTTTTTAAAAAGTGCAAAATACTCTAATTCCATGTTTTAAAAAAGGTGTAAAATGTCCTATTTACATGTTTTTGAAAAGTGTAAACTGTTCTAGTTCCATGTTTTTGAAAAGTGTAAACTGTTCTAGTTCCATGTTTTTAAAAAGGTGTAAAATGTCCTATTTACATGTTTTTAAAAAGTGCAAAATACTCTAATTCCATGTTTTAAAAAAGATGTAAAATGTCCTATTTACATGTTTTTAAAAAGTGCAAAATACTCTAATTCCATGTTTTAAAAAAGGTGTAAAATGTCCTATTTACAT
>JAQFZE010002532.1:0-14366 GCA_034695245.1 Dicyrtomina saundersi | reverse complement strand
GGTTATATTCTAAAAAGCAATTTCAGGATTTTCAAAAATTCAAAAATGTTTATTTTTTTTTTAAATTGGTTTTTAAAACTGCACCTCAAAAATATTTTTTTGCATTTAATGACAAAGAAAAATTTTGGAATTTTTTAAAACCCTGAAATTGCTTTTTAGAATATAGCCTAAGCATTAGAAAAAATGAAATTTCATCAAAATCGGATGAGAACTGTGGAAGTTATAGGGCCCCAAAATTTTTAAATTTGAATGTTTTTAAACTTTGGCGGGCCACTGTGGCCAAACAACGCAAAATGCACTCGAGTTACTTTGGATCTGTGCTAATGAAAAGTAGCCCGATTTTATGAAATGGGTCTTTGTGAAATCTGGGTTTTGCATGTCTCGCCAGTCCCTTGTTAGTATTTATACAACCTATATATACATCTCGGAACCATCCTTATAGAGCCCCAAATGTCAAGCTATGTGTAGGTATGTCAGAAACCTATTTTCAGCGGATGTATGAACTGGAGCGGCACGTTTGTTGACGCCAAGGGCGATGCCCCTGTCTGTAGCCTTCAACCTCAGACAAACTATTTATTTCAGACAGATTAAATTTTAATATCCTGGATTTAGAAAACATTCTATTTTATTTTCTCAGGTACCTCAGGATGATGACATATACGTTGGCTTACCGGTGAAAGTAACTGTTTTCCTCAAAAATCCTCTACCAGTTCCATTACAACGATGCAGTTTTCGAATTGATGCTCCTGGTCTTGGTCTACCGAACAAAATCAGGCTTAAAGAGTATGTGTTTATTTCTTTTCATTTTTTTAAAGTTTTCACTGAGACTTTTTGAAATACAGGAAATGTAATAATAGAGGGAAGCACAATATTTTTTGGACTGACGATCATAAGTTTAGTAGTTATTATTGAAATGTTGGTATGTTTTTAATTGGAATATTATGTATTTGTAGAACAATAAAACCTGGAGAAACAGCCACAGCTGAGTTTGAGCTGAGACCACGAGGATCGGGAGAAAAGACTATAACTGCCAAATTTAATTCACTTCAACTTCGGGATGTGGATGGTTTCGTAGTTATAACCGTAAATCCTTCCGAAAACGAAATTATTCCTTGATAGAATTTTCGAAATGTTACCCAAAATTAGGTTCTTGTTTATTACCTTTCGATTTCGATAATGTTTCTTTTTGATACATTTGAAGCGAGTTTTACAGTTGTAATATTTTAAAATGTCGTTATGAAGTTTGAGGCCAAAATATTCGAAAGTGAATGAACTGATTATTTCAATGAGCAGCATACGAGAACGAAAACGAGAACGAGGCGAAGCCTCTTGGAAATTATAGTATATTTATAAATATACTATATAGCCTTTTTTGCTACTGAGCTGCCATTGCCATTGCCATTACGTGACTGCCGAACATCATCATCCCTGTTACTATTATAATTTATAAAAATTAAACTTTTGTTGTATATTCGTTTTTATTTAAACACTAAGTAATTACTCGTCGTTCCTAATCATATGTGTAAACTCATATCGTGTGTGAAGAACCAAAATGACATTTCCATTTTTAGCTACAAACAATACGTAGTATCTACAAAAATATTCAAATATGTCTTGAAAGCATTTAAATATACCATTTTGCACTTTTCAAAAACATGTAAATAGAACAATTTACACTTAAAAAAAAATGTAAACAGAACATTTTACACTTTTCAAAAACTCCTAATTCACATTTTACGCATGTTTCTCATTTTGTTTTTATGACATAGCTCATTTTGATTGAGCTTAAATTGGAAATGGGTCATTTTGGTTCTTCACAGACGATATGATTTGGTGGGTTATAAAATAAAAGGCATAATAAATAATATACGGCAATTTTATATATAAATTCAGGGCATTCAATGTAATGCTGAATAGTTAATATCAAACCTAATATATCCCTGTACTAATGTGTGAACTATAGAGATTTTGCTAAATAAGCTGAAAAATAAAGTTATGATAATTATTCAAAGCAAACAAAAGTGAAAAGTTATACTTATTTCGATTACTACTGAATTATTTTGTAATTGCCTATAAACGGACACAAAGTAATGTAATTTTATTGTCTTGAAAATTCCTAGGAAAGGCATCTTCTTTCTAAGTGCATTATTTTAACAATCCTTGAGCCATCATTAGTCATTAGAGTTAAGACTCAGAATTGTAAGCAAAATGATTTAAAACGGCAACATCGACACTGAATATTTTAGCTTCTGGTATACGTAGGTACATTACATGAAATATTCTAATGAAGAATGAGAAGGTATGGTTATTTTATGTGGGCGACGGCCAGGAGTGAGAATGCAATGCCAATATTCACACTGTGATTTATGTAAATTTATAGCAACATAATTATTTACTGCTTATGTCTGCATCAGAGAGACGCCTCTGAATTAGTTCATTTAGTTGTAAATAAATAACCTTTCTGTGTGTAAAATAGCTGAGGGAAGCATTATTATCTTCACCGTTATTTTTCCCTTCCATCCCTCGAAACGGGACTTTACTGGACCTGGATTTTGAATTCATATACCTATGGATAATGGATGACCCTCTATATACTCCATATACCTCTCGTGTCCTCAAACATTCACTTTGTCAAAACTATAAATAAACAAGCAACAATGCACACATCGAGAACTACAAATGCCACATACTTAAGTAATGTATAAGTAGGTGGCTACTTACCTACTTTTAGCCTACTTTGTATTACGGGATGGAATGAGAGAAGAGAAGAAACCGTGAGACAATATTGACTATTGACTGCTCAGAACTGTCCAATTTAAAATCCATTTCCATTCCCTACATGACAATCGAATTTTTGGTCACGTTACAAGACTCTGAGAGAGCAGCGTCAGTTTCAGTTGTTGGTGGACTACAGGTGGATCGACAGTCGACACTGGGACCAGAAAATATTTTGGAAATTCCATTTTCCAAACTTAGACGTGAAACAGAGAGTTAAATTTTTTTCATTCAAAGATTGGCAATAGTTAGTTGCTATGAAGTTAATTTGGCCACTCAAAGGTGTGAACGTGACCGGGATAATTATTTTCGTGATTTACTATGCTGTGACCATTGCAACATGCAACGAAGACTTGGATTTGGACCCGGAGGACCCACCACCAGAAAAGGATTACCAAGGGTTTGTTTGTTCTCTTATATTTTTGTTTATGTTAGTTTTTTACGAAACGATTACGGATACGGACAAAAGACGCTGCACCTGCAACAGCGGCGACGTAACTTGAGGAAACTAAAAATCGATTTTAATTAACTCCCCTGTAATGGTTTTTTTTTATATAGTTTTAAAGTCCTCCGATTAAGTGTGGATACAAATGAGACTCTGAAGGCCTTAACTGACTTGCAACGAGATGGAAGCTATGATTTTTGGAAAGAACCAATGCTCGAGTCCCATGCTGACCTCATGGTGTCACCTAATCAGATCGAAAAAGTTGACAAGCTCATTGATGACCTCCACATTAAGCATGAAATCATGTTTTCAAATCTAAAGCCGTAAGTTTTTGTATTTATTTGGCTATTTCTGATTTCTGATCCAAAATGTCTACGATTCCCTTTCCCGTACTAAAAGTATATCTATAATTATATGTACACTGCAGAGCCATTAACTCAGAAAAGAGGGTTTCGGTGAATCGAATTGGAAATAAAATGGACTGGACCTCCTACCAACGACTTGAAACTGTGAGTGAATAGACTACGAATATTAAATTGTTGCAGTGCCTTCATAACGTTTCCAATACTAAATATGGCGTTGCGTTGTGTATTTAATTATTCTCAAATAATAATTTCAGATCTACCACTGGATGGACTCACTCGTCAAAAACCACACAGTCAATGAGTCCATGACAATGATAAGTGTCGAGACAATCGGCTACAGCTTTGAGAAACGACCCATCAAAGTTTTAAAGATTTCCAAGAACTGGAGCCAAATTAATGGAGTGAACCGATCTGCAGTCTGGATTGATGGAGGTACACCAACTACACCGTACACCTTAAACTACGTCACTCTTCTTGTTTGATCTTAGCCATTAATGAGTAAAATTACTGTAGTTGTGTAAAATAAATACTAATGTCACTTTAGGGATTCATGCGAGGGAATGGATAGCACCAGCCACGACAACCTACATTGCCAATCAAATTATTGAAGGGAATTTACGAGGGGAATTATGGACCAGTATGTTTGACTGGTATATTGCTCCCGTTATTAATCCCGACGGCTACGAGTACAGTCACACTACAGTAAGACTCAATTCAAATTTACATCAAAGCTGTTCGAACGCATAAAATTATACATACTATGTTAACGTATTATTATTACATAGGACCGACTTTGGCGAAAAACACGATCATACCCAAGACAAGGCAGTTCTATAATAGACACTTTGGTCAATTTGTGCGTAGGAGCTGACCCCAATAGGAACTGGGATTATAAGTGGGGAGGTACTGAATAGTGGTTCCTTTTTTTAAAAAAATTTTTGCATATATTTTACACATACTACCTAAAAATAGAAGCCATTCGGACGTTTTTGCAAGATAAAATATTAAAATACATAAATTTGATTTTCGAACAAAAGGAATGGGAGGCTCAATAAATCCATGTGCGCAAAACTATCGTGGGAGAGAATCAGCGTCTGAGGTGGAAGTGAAGGCAGTTCAAGATTTCATTCTATCCAAGAAAGATCAATTCAAATTGTACACCACTTTTCACAGCTATTCACAAGTAATAATCTCTCTCTCCCAAAAAAAAATAATTCATTTAAATGATCCAACCTGTTTATTAACATTTTTAAAATCACGTGCTTTCAGGTGATTTTACTTCCTTGGGGACATTCCTATGAATACGTCGACGACTACGATGAGCTGGTGAGTGTGTACATAGAATGGCACTACTTATACCGTATGACTAAATATAAAAAATAAAAATATAATTAAATAAACCTACAATATAAATGTAATCTATGATTTAGATGCGAGTTGCACAGAATGGTGCTAAAAAACTTGAAAAAGTGCATGGCACACACTACCGGGCCGGAGCTACCCCTCATATACTTTGTAAGACACTTCCGCACTATTAATTGAGTTCCAAAAATTTCGTTAAAAAAAATAAGATTTAGTTTTTAAATAAAAAATGTGACTGAAAACAGATCCAGCAGCTGGGGGAAGTCATGACTGGGCAAAAGGAGCAGCAGGGATAAAGTACTCGTACACTGTTGAGCTCCCAGACAGAGGCTTCTATGGATTCCTTCTTCCTGCCTCAAGAATTATCCCCGTGGGAGACGAAACACTGGAATTAGTCAAATCGATGGCCGAAGATATGATCGACATCTATTACTACTAGATCTGTAATATTTATTACAAGACTACAATAATTATTATAACTATTATTTATTTTTACCAGTATTTATGAACAGAGTGTTGAAAGTAACCTAATTTATTAACCCCCAATTAAAATTATTATTCGATCTACTTATTTTCCTATGTACTACCTCGTTGTGTTTGAACAAATAATATAATGAACATTGAAAATTTTGATATAATAGTAATAATAACGTTACAAAAAAGATTTATTTATCATAAAAAATTATAGACGGACATAACAGCTTAAAGTTTGCATACGGCATTACATTCATTTCATTTACTATTTAGGACTGGGCCAAGTACAACAGAACCCACAGCCCTCATAATACGTAATACATAAATAAGTACCAACCTAGATACGATTATATCTGTATTAGTAGTAATACAGGAATTACTGTTGAAGACTATAATATGTTTTGAATAATTAATTCTAACTATGTACGAAGTTGTGTTCTCATTCACACCCAACTGCTTCTTAGAAAATAAATAACAATGACCAGGCGAACGACGATATCATTTCAAGTAACAACATTATCGTACTTCTGCTTTCCATAATAATTAGTTTACGTTTGAAGCAAATACTATTCTATGGTGGAGACGTTTTATACATATAATTACATATATGGAAATGGAAGCGTATTAATTTGTAATGATTTTGAGGAAGAGACACGCCAACTCTGTGTATGAAAGTAAAATAAAAGAGAGGAACTAACGCAAAAAGCAAAAATATTCCATGCTGTTTGATTTTGTTTCCTCCTCATTCTTCATTTTTGTTTCTTGGACGAAAGTTTTAAATTTAAAAGTGTGCTGATATTCTATCAATTTCCATTAAGTCTTCTACAATTTCATCACTGGCACATCCAATTTTCTTGGACACTTCATTCTTTTCGGTGTACGATAAACTCATATATTCCCACACTAATTCTCCATCAATTATTCCTTTTGCTGGATTTCCTAGTGTCCGATCCGACGTGTTTAAAGTTCTACATACATAAGTCAATTAAAGAAAACAATTATCTAATGAACTGACAAAAATCAGAAAAATAATAATCAAATTAATTAGTGCGTTATGAAATACAAAAATAAATCAGATGAAACGCACCGGTAGGCTTTGGGATTGAGCGAGGCACGGTGTGATAGAACATTTGTGAGAACATTCTGAAGCATCAAAAGTCGACGGTAGACTCTCTCAGAGATAGGCAAAAGATAACCTAAACCTCCGTCCAAAGTACAAAAGTAAGTCACAACACGCTTTTCAATTGCCACCGAATTTCTTTTGGTCGTTGAAGGATCCACAACTTTACAACGAACTCGGGCAAATGATAATACTTGCTGGCCAACATGAAAATCTGCTTTCCGGATAAGCCTCTGACCTGCATAGTACGACAAAACAATGTAAGTACAATGCAAAAAAAGAAAAGTGAATTACATGTAAATGAATTTCATAAGTCTCAGATGGTAAAAAACCAATTACCTCCAAAACTTTCTTTGGACTGAGGTTGGAACATGTATACAATTATGTTTTTATCGCGGTCTGTAGCTACTAATCCCAACTGAGTGTTGTCAATTAAAAAGGAAATTCCATACACCTCGAGGGGCCGGAAGTCCTGTACAAAAAAAAAAGTTTACTTTTAAAGTACGATATATTTGACTCAATCAGTCCCAAAATCATTAATTTGAAGTAGGTAGAGTTGAGCATACCCTCGAAACGACAGCCAGAGTTCGGTACGTTTCCTGAAATCTTAAAAGTGAAATGGACTTGTACACGTCTGCAATTAGAATCAAATTCTTTACGGTCTGCATCTGATGGATGTAAATTTGAGTATCAATGAAAGCAATTCCAATTAAATCGTTGTCTTTTAACTGCCACAGGTACAACTGTCAAGAAGTCAAAACAATTATTTCATATTAAAAATAGGATCAAGCATTTTTATTTCTACCCACCAAACTTAAAAACAGTCTATTTAATATTGAATGAAGATGAGATAAAACGTTATATAGCCAATAAATGTACCTTCTGGCCGACTGCAGCACATAAGAAACCCACAACGCTTTCCACAGCCGTTACAGGACCTTTATGCTCTTTTGTGTATAAAATTTTAAACTTATTTTTTGTAAGGGGTTGACCAGGTTCAGGAACGACCTCAATGATATCCAAAACCATAATTCTCCCTCTACTTGTTGTGTCTTCTCCATACGAATAGTTAGTTCCCAGAGCTACATACCCACGGAGACCAGTTCTGGATCCTTCGTACGCTAAATTCACTACCTTGAGGCATAAAATACTTTCAAAGGCTTCCATTTCTTGTTTTGTATTTGGAACAACCTTACAAAATCAGAAAATCATGAGTTACTTCGAATCCACTCCTGCTTGATCAGAAAAACAGCATAACAACTTTGAGTGCAAGATAATCACAAGCCAAACCAAATTAATTCATTACCTCCCACGTTGATGGCGAATAGATGTTTAAACTAAATTTCATTCGGAGAGGTAAAGGAAACCTTTCATCCTTTTGTTCATCAATAAATTCCTAAGAAAAATCAAACCCAAATAATAAGTAAGCACTTGGTCGTAAAAAATTCGGCTTCAGCTCAAGCCAATATTTCTTAAAATTAGGTTGTCCAATATTTATTATTACTTTTTCATCTCCAGCAACACGGCAAATTCTAGCGGACGGTTCAGTCTCGCTGAGCGCAACGCAGTATGTCTTAGATTCCAGGTGATAAGCAATAAAATGTGGAGTACATCTAACTGGGATTTTTCGAACGGGCCAAGGTGAGTCGTACGATAAATGTTTGGAGAGGACACAAATCCGGAAATCTGAATCTGCATTGGCGTAGATATACCCACCATGTGGGCAGTTAGGATTATTGAAAGCACCAAAAGCAAGAACTTTTGAATCGATTCCCATTGGATGCAATCGGAGCTGACCAAGCGTAGTAAGGAACGCCCAGTGTGGATAAGGGCCACAGATGAAAACCCCACTATAACCTACCAAGTATGGGAAATGTCGAAAGTGATTCCTTAGTGACAACGAAAAGGGCACGGTCGTACTATCCTTGGGTTTGGCTCTGAAACAAAATACAAAATTATTTAGGGCAGGGCTTAGAAGTTGAAGAACTGTTTTATATTTAACGCTTAAAATAATTACACACACACTGACTATGTGTAGCAATTTTACTTACGATTTTCTTTCCCTCAGTATAAGATGATGTTTAATTTTGGCAAATCGAATTTTCAAGACATTTTCATAGGTATCTTCATAAAAGGGATACACCTCATATAGAATAAAATCCTCGCCAACTCGACAGAACATGATTGGACGTCTACCTTGGTATCCCAAGCCAACGAGAAGAATTTCATGAATACCAGGTAAAACTTCCTCTTCTTCCCTGTAATGGAATTAAAAACCAATAAAAACATTGTTACCACATTTTAATTACTAGAGAGCAGGTCTAGCAGAACAGAAATGGAGATAAAGCACATGTCTTCAATGCAACACTTGCACTTGAATTCCATTTCAGGCATCGGTAAAATATAAAATTGAATTGAAAGCAACAGAAATAAAATCGAGACTTACACCACAAGCTTTTGAGTCGTATGTCCTAAGACCTTGGGTGTTAGCGCAAAGTCAATAATATTCATACGAATTTTTAAGTCGGGTAAACTATATATTTCTAAAGATCCAGACTCTCGCCCAAGTATGAACCAAAATGAAGGTTTTATCTGCTCATGTCTCATTCTATTCCGTCTCCACCAACGGGTTGTATTGGCAGCCTGCTGTTTCTTAAAATTAGCATCAGCCGCATCCGGATTGCCATACAATAATTCCTCTTCATCCCGCCTTTCCCTACATTGACAATACATATTATACTGATTCATTATCCATGGTGGGTAGTGGGCACTTATGCAAGTATGTATGCTCAATTTTAGTATTTAAACATACTTTTTCATTTTCGAGAGCTTCACAATTTGTTCCTCTGGGGATTCATCTGATGGTGGTTGTGTAGTAAACATTCCACTTGTGTCACAGTAACAACAAACGGCCGTTACTTTTCCTTTCTGCAATTTGCATTGCACAGTCACATCATAAGTAGAGGTTATGCATTATTAAAGCATTTCCAAAAAAAAGCATTAAAATACTACGCAGGAAAATGAACCAAAGAACCACGATAGAAATCAGTCTCACGAACCTTATTAAGCTGCGTCGCCGTCACGTTAATTTCCAACTGATCATTGGTAAATGTCAAGAGGATAATACGGCCGTCTTCTGAGAGTAAACTTAAATACGGATCGGCCACAGATGCAAAGACAATGTCAGAATTTATATCTAATTCAAGCTCCTGGACGAGTTCCAGTCCAGTCAAAAGCCGAACTTGATCAGCCAAAACCTGAGAAACGAAAGTTCAAATTCAACTGAGAATTCAAGATACAGTGAACCTAGTAAAATACGGTTATTTAATTAAAAGATACACTTACTTGAACAATAAACTTGTTTCGACCGATATTACAAGCAAATACAGTTGGAACATGTGTCCTGAAACCGCTTTCATGTATCTGATTAATCTCCTCATCCGTCTGCACCAACTGCAATGAAAACCCCGAGGAAATGAAGTTGTATATATACTTACTTATGAAATTGGCCAAGTTGTAATCGCTTAAAACTTTGTTAACCTTAAATGGTAAAATAGGCGTACCAGAGTTTTAATCTCTTGCGAAACAAGGACAAGTCCATGAAGAGACGTTGTTTCATTATCGTACAAGGTCCAGAAATTTTTCAGCGATGGAATACCAATTGTGGTGACGACATGAGGGCGGATAGACCTTTGTAAAACACATAGTGCTCCGTTCTTGCCAACACCTGAAGTTGTGACAATCTCCAAATCTGGATCTTCCAATCCAGCAAAATCCTCAGATAAATAAGCCGGCTCTCCCATAATCATACTTCCACAAGGGCCAACGTTCAGTAAACTGTCACACACCTTTAAAAAAACGCAGAAGGAGCAGATTAATAAATATTTTTACATGATGGCATGTATCTTCGTTCCTTTATCTAAAAGCTGGTTTACGCATAAATAACTATTTGAAATTACATCAAAACCGAAAGTACGAATGATGAAATGCGACCTCCTCTCGCTCCCGTAAACTTCAACTTCTTCTTGATCCAAAGCTAGACGTGATCTTTTGACTTTAATAACGTCATCGTCGTCGTCATCAAACCCAGTCAGATCTATATCTTCAACCCTTCTCTCACCATTAGCCAGAAGCTCTGACTCTTGAATGACTTCTTTCACAATTCCCTTTTCGTTAAGCCGCAAAAGGAGAGAATTTCCAAGACGGGATCCCAAAAATACGTAGTCTTTGTCACAGATGAGAAGCTAAAATACAAATTTCATTGGTATTTGAATTTAATTTAAACAGGATTTTCCAATTATGAATTACAAGTAAATATTAAACCTGTAATATGGAAATACATGGATTACGTACACAAGTTGTTAATACAGAAGATGCGGCTTTATCGAAATGAAAGCCCCGAACACTTCTCAACGTATCACAAAGTAACGTTAAAATGTACAGATCACCTCCTTTTAGAGAAATTATCATTTGATTCGGTGATAAGAAATCCGCATGACAGCAATCTAAAGTAATTGCTACTTCATCTTGAGTTTCTGTAGGAAATATCGTAAATGTTCATAAAAGAATGTTTGTCACCGTTTTAGTTAAGAATGTGGTCATTTACAAATAATTATATAATGGTCTTACTCATAGGAAAATTAGTGGATTTAGGTGCTATTGAATTGAGTGCAGCACAGTAGGGTGGAATACTCTGATTCAAGTAGAGAAGCGAGTTTTGTGCCATTACTAGAACACCACCAATGGGCTTCGGAACAGCAAAAACAGCACAGCAGTCGTACGGAAGATGAGTTACGGTCCAAATACAAGGATGAACTTTCTGAGAAATATTGAGGGACACTGCTGCAAGCGCACAAGTATCTTGTCGAACAGCCAACCGCCTAAAAGTTAAAAGAACAAAATAAAAAATAACTGTATTGTTCCCACTCTCGCATAGTATAGATGAACACAGAATCATGAGGGAAGGAAAAGAAAATTAATTACCCCACATATGTTTTGATGGGTTCATATATAAATACAAGTGTCGGCTCATAATATCCGTGCAGAAATTTGAAGTCAATCACATTGTCCACTTTCTCATCAAGTTCTTTCAAATCAATCGTATAGGATCGGAGTGCTGGTATCCGACTCAGACTGGCTACGTTAGGCTGTGAACAAAATATTTATTTACGATAAAAATGTAACAGAAACTTAAAATAGCATAAGTAACTTATGAAGATTAATTTGCAATGTTCTCTCCATTTTAGATTGGATACCTTCACATCCGGTTTTTCAGCAAAGTGATCATCAAAAACTGCGTCTCGGCGAAGGAAAGGAATGATGACGAGTTGTCTGTTGTACACCAATAATGCAGCACAACGATCTTCCGGGTCTACTCTTAATATACTGTTAGGTTTACTCACAGAACCTCCCTATATAATCCAGTGATTATAGTTAGACTTTTTCAATACACATTTGATTTATGGTGAACTTATGTTACAAGTTTAAATTATTAATACCCTGAGATCATCAGTTTCAAAATAATGAAGAGATATCGTTCTCAGATCATGTGTTTCTGGATCATATTCAACAATGGACAACTTAGCATCACTGAAAGATAGAAGGAGCGCATCCCTAGCAAGACTGAGCGGCATACTCTCCATAGCAATTATAGTTCCATTAAATCGATACTCTCCCATACATTCCAACTTCATTTTAGGTGCCTTCGAGTCATCTGTGGATGTAATGAAATGCTCATAAAGTACAATTAAGTAGTTGATAGTAAGACTACAATGAATAATACACAACACTAGTTACAAGGATACAATTAACATTTAAATGATTAAACTTGCAACTTACCTTGAAACGTTTCAAATGGATCTGGGACAAATCTAAAAACTTTCACACAGTCCGCACCAGCAATCACTAAATTTTTCTCCCGCCGATCAAAAAAGTAACAATAACTGGAGAGTTCAACTCCAGTCGGAGAATGTAATTCTTTATAGATAGAATACATTTTGAAACTTTCTTAGCCCTATAACAGATTTTGCTCACAAATTTCAAACTTTCAGACCGACAACCGATGAAAGGTGATATTTAAATTAAACTATCACCACAATAAAATCCAGCCCTAATTGTTTTAGGTAGTCACATCCCTGCTAATAGAACTGCTTATTGGAAGAAGAATAAATACATATAATTATATATTCCCGAATCTCCCGTTCACCGTCACCGTTGACGTAAAAGTCTTTTGTACCGATTCGGAATTTCGATACAATGTATATTCAATATTAGTCCTCGTTTTCAATTTTCTTTTGTTTTTATGTTTGAAATTTAAATCAGGTATTATTTCTGTTCCACGTCAAAATCCGAATCCGAAAGTGAGCCGGTCAGCTTCCTGTTTGACATCTTCAGCTCCAGCTTTATTGTCAATTGTCAGGCACTATTAATAATGATAAAGAGAGGGATTTTAACTTAAGTGATTACCAGCAGCATGTGGCTTCAAATAAATGGTACCAAACCGCAAAGACTCTGTAGCAGTGGTGTAGCGGATATCACTAATTAGAAATTAACTAGGATTTTACAATACTGTAATTGTGATTATCTGTCGTTTTTCAACCGTAATCAAATCACTATTATCAATGTAAACAACAAAATAATTTCAAAAATGCAAAGCCCGACAAATGTACCATTGCATTTCTGTTGTAGTGTAAATGTGTAAAATTCAGTTTTACGAATTCTTTTAAAAAAAGCCGGGAACGCCAAGACATTTGAAATTTGCTTTCGCGGGGTTTGGGGGCGTGAAATAGACGTGCGATACAAATACGAAAAATTGCAATAAAACTTCAGTGAAGTGAGGCAATGTATTGCATTGCATAAGTAACTGTGTATGTAATAATTATTATTTCTACCTATTTAAGTACATAATTTGGTTATTAGCATATAAATGGAAATGGATGAATGGTGAACAAAATTCAAAGAATTAAAAGTACTGTTTAATGAAAGGTTATTAAGCAGCCCCTCTACCAGCTACATACTTCAGATTTAGGTATACCTACATTTAAATGCACACTTATGCCTGGTTGAACCAAGCGACATGCGACTTTGATTGAAAACAAATTGAAGTACTGAAGTGGGTAATTAATTCGAAATTGAAAATTGAATCCATAGGTTCCATACAAGATAAATAATTTGAGTCTCTTGATTTCCAGGCGACACTTAATTAAATTACATATATGTACTTACGGGTACTTAAAGCAATGCAGGCAATTAAAATGAATAGAAGCATACTTAGACACGTCACGTTATTGTTATTATCATCATCATTTTATCAGGTTTATCAAAATCAACAGAACACGAAAACACGATGTTTCAAAATATTAATTAAAATGTATTTTTTTAAATACATATTTTACTAATTCGTGGATAAGAACTTTATATCCTTGTTCACGGATTCAAATGCAGCTAATCTAACTCATGAATACTCCAATAAAATTCAGAAGCTAAGTATTTTAAACAGGCGTAAATATTTTCAGAAAGGACACGTACTCTCATTCTAAAATAAAATCTCCACTTAACTGAATGCTGTGAAATTCGAGCACAATTTTTGTTATTTAATATCTTGCAATTCTGTGGATAAATCAAGCCTACTTACTTCCACGCTGTATCGTTACTTTTATTTATTAAGTAAGTAGGTAGGTAATCTGTGAATCATTTCAATAAGCTGAAGCATTCACTCCAATGCCTTTAGGGATCGTCAATAAATGACGCCAATGGGAAATGAAGTTTCGATGACATCATTTATGGACGATCCCTTACAGTGAATGAAATAATAACAATTTAAAAT
>JAQFZE010002531.1:0-14367 GCA_034695245.1 Dicyrtomina saundersi | reverse complement strand
TTGGAGCTTTAAGAAGATCTCCAGAAATTTCCGCAATTACAGCATTTTCGTTTGCTTTTGATTTGTCTTCTTTTGACTCAGAAGTTTCTGGCTGGGGTACCTGGGATGCCTCAACATGAAGCGATTCTGTTGGAGCTTTAAGAAGTTCTCCAGAAATTTCCTTAATTCCAGCATTTTTGTGTGCTTTTGATTTGTCGTCTTCTAACTCAGAAGTTTCTGGCTGGGGCACCTGAGATGTCTCACCATGAAGCGATTCTGATGGAGTCTCAAGAAGATCTCCAGAAATTTCCGCAATTCCAGCATTTTCGTTTGCCTTTGATTTGTCTTCTTTCGACTCAGAAGTTTCTGGCTGGGGTACCTGAGATGTCTCACCATGAAGCGATACTGTTGGAGTCTCAAGAAGTTCTCCAGAAATTTCCTTAATTCCAGCATTTTTGTTTGCCTTTGATTTGTCTTCTTTTGACTCAGAAATTTCTGGCTGGGGTACCTGAGATGTCTCACCGTGAAGCGATGCTGTTGGAGTTTCAAGAAGATCTCCAGAAATTCCCGCAATTCCAGCATTTTTGTTTGCTTTTGATTTGTCGTCCTTTGACTCGGAAATTTCTGGCTGGGGTACCTGAGATGTCTCACCGTGAAGCGATGCTGTTGGAGTTTCAAGAAGATCTGCAGAAATTCCCGCAATTCCAGCATTTTTGTTTTCCCTAAGATCGATGTTACCCAATGTATCTTGTTTGTCTGACTGCACATGATCTGAAACGACATTTTTATTCACAGGTTTCTCTTCTACTGGGAGCAATATTTTACCCGGTGTTTCCGCTTGGGCTTCTGGAAGTTTTAACTTATCATCGTGCGTAGCAAGTTTGTTTTCTTCTCCCAAGCTGCTGCTTACGTCGCGTGTTGACGTTCCTTTACTTGCGTCTTCTTTCTCTTGACCTTTACGTATTTTATCGGCCAACAATTTTGCTCCAATAATGGGTGCAGCAACGACGGCTATAGGAGCAGCAAGCAAGGATAACGCTCCGTACTTTAGAGCGTCAGCAAAGCTCAACTTGGAGCCAGAAGAAGTCGTCACCTCTCCTGATTGTTTGTCAATAACCCCCTGTTCAACGGCTTGTGTTAGACTCAGCTCTTTGCCGCTTGATGCATCAATCACCTTCACATTGTCTGGACTGATTTCGCCTGCACGCACTGCATTCCAGTAGTTACTTCTGTCCTGTTCAAGGGTATTGCCAACTTGGATTTCTGTTTCTTGGCCAATTGCGCCATCACTACCTGACGGCAACTGCTCAACGATTGCCGATTGTTTTGGGTCGATACTAGAAATTCTTTCTATGTCTTCTGAATTGTCACTATGTGCGATGAGTGATTTAGTTTCAGATTGAGACAGGTCAAGCGGACGAGGATCGATGGATTTTGTAATCCCCGTTTCTGATGGTTTGTCAAAGGAATCTGTACTGGGAAGCTCTTTCTTGGCCTCAATGGCTACGATATTGTTGCCCCCCATTACGGGATTTATGGCTGTAATTTTTCCTTCTGTCAGGGATACCGTATTTTCAGATGTTGTCTGTGCCGTAGAATCTTCTACCTCGATGGCTCCAGGGATACTTATTTCCTCTTTGGCTTTAACTAAGTTAGCGTCAACCTCTTCTACGATTTCAGCGACTGTATTCTGATTCAAAATTGGTCCACCCGGAATTGATAAGCCACTTGGTTCAGTCACTATCGTTTCTATTTTATCATTTGACAAATTAGAAGCAGCAACAGCAACCTCATCTTCGCAAACAGCGGTTTCTAAAGAAATACCTTCGTTGGTAGTAGTAACTACAACGTCTATTTCCTTCTTCACAGTATCCACGTCCGTGATTAAGCATTCACCTGAAATCTTCTTATCACGTCCAGCAGTTAAAACAGAATCCAAAATTACCGTTTCGACATCGTCAGAAATTTTAGGGACTACGGTATCTTTATTCTTCATTCCAGGCGCATCTGTTTCTCTAGTATTCTTGGACACTGTTTCATCCTGTTCTACCCTAATTTCAGTTATGAGAGAATCTGTTATTTGAATTTGAACACCTTCATCAATTTTAGGGACTACATCTGTTTCCTTCTTTTCAGTCGCATCTGTTTCTGCGGGTTTACTGGAGACTGTTTCACCCCGTTTATCCTTGATTTCGGTTGTAGCAGAATCTCTACTTTGAGCTTCCCTGGGAGGAATTTCGGCGGTTGTGGAGCCTGCATCTATTTCCTTCTTCACAGCGGCAACATCCGATTCTAAGGGCTTCACGCAGACAACTGCATCCTTCTCATGCTCAATTTCAGTTATAAAAGAATCTTTCACCACAACACCATCACCACCACGAATAGGCGGAACTGCGGTATCTGCATCGGTTTTACTACTTGCAGTGACATTTTCATTGTCTAATACCTTAATTGAAACGATTTCGTCAATTTTAGTCTCAAATTCGGTTAGAACACATTCTTTCACTTCAACTTCATCCCCCACAGCACGTTCCGGGATTGTGGTGTCTACTTCTATTTCTCCCTTGGTAGGAGCATCATCTGTGTCCAATGGTAAACTGGAGATTTTTTCTGTGTGTTTATCCTCAATTTCAGTAGAAGAAGGATCATTCACTTCAACTTCATCCCCAACAACACGTTTCGGGACAGTGGCGTCTATTTCTATTTCTTGCTTGGCAGGGGCAACAATTGTGTCCAAGGGTTTACAGGGGTCTCTTTCAGCATTTTCACCCTCAATTTCCGTTGAAGTAGAATCTATCACTTCAGCTTCTTCCCCAACAACACGTTTCGGGACAGTGGCGTCTATTTCTGATTCTTGCTTTGTAGGAGCATCATCTGTGTCCAACGGTTTACTGCGGACTGATTCGGTACTTTTTTCCTTAATGTCGGTTGAAGCAGAATCTTTCACTTCAATTTCATCCGCCCCAGCACGTTTCGGGACTGTGGTGTCTATTTCTGCTTCTCGCTTTGTAGGAGCATCATCTGCGCCTACGGGTTTACTGGGGACTGATTCAGTACGTTTATCCTCAATGTCGGTTGAAATAGAATCTTTCACTTCAATTTCATCCACAACAGCACGTTTCGGAATTGTGGCTTCTATTTCTGTTTCTCGCTGTGTAGGGGCAACAATTGTGTCCAAGGGTTTACTGGGGTCTTTTTTTGCATGTTCACCCTCAATTTCCGTTGATGTAGAATCTTTCACTTTAACTTCATCCACAACACCACGTTTCGGGACTGTGGCGTCTACTTCTGTTTCTTGCTTTGTAGGGCCAACAATTGTGTCCAAGGGTGTACTGGAGACTGATTTGGTACTTTTATCCTCAATTTTGGTTGAAGCAGAATCTTCCACTTTAACTTCATCCCCCCGAGCAAGTTGCGGGACAATGATTTCTGCCTCTATATCCATTTTTAGATCGTCAGCATCTGTGACCAAGGATTTACTGGAGACTGTTTCTGCTGGTTTATCCTCAATTGCAGTTGGAAAAGCATCTCCACTTTTAACTTCATACCCATCAGCACTTTCCGGGGCCGTGTTGAATGTTTCTGTTTCTCGCTTTGTAGTGGCAAGTTTTGTGTCCACGGGTTTGGTGGAAACTGCTTCCGGATATTTATCTTCTGGAAGCTTATCCGCAGTTTTAATTGCAACAGAATCTTTGATTTCAACTTCATCTCCGCCATCTTTATTCGGGACAGTGATGTCTGCGTCTGTATCCATTTTTAGATCGACAGCATCTGTGACCAAGGATTTACTGGAGACTGTTTCTTGACGTTTATCCTTAATTTCGATTGGAACAGATTCTCTACTTTCAACTTCATCCCCACCCAGACTTTCCGGAACTGTGGTACCTGTATCTTTATTTTGAGGGGTTACATTTGTGTCCACAGGTTTACTTGGGACAGCTTTGTCATGTTTAGCCATAACTTCGGTTGCAAGAGAATTTTGAAATTCAGCGCCCTCGGATTTCTGGACTGTGGTATGCGCTGTTTCCTCCTTTATTGGGGCAATATTTGTCTCATCAGGTTTACTTGGGACCGGTTCGCCACTTTCTGCATTGAATTGAGTTATGGAAGCAGAATCTGTACTTCCAACTTCTTCATCATCAGCAATTCTCTTGACTAGCGTGTCTGCTTCCTTGTGAGCGGCAACACTTGTGTCCGCAGATTTACTTGGGACCGTTTTGTCATGTGTAGTCTTAACTTCAGTTGCAAGAGAAGCTGCATTTGTAAATGCAGGATCTTCCGGAGCTTTAGTGACTGCGACATCCGTTTCCTTTCTTGCAGATGTATCACCAGTTTTGACGAGCTGACTTGCCCGGTTTTCATTGCTAGCGGCCTCATTTTCGGTTGGCAGGAAACCCACAATTTCTTTCTCGGATTTATTTTGCTTCGTTTCACCTATGTCGGACGGGCCCTTATTTAACTCGGCACCAATAATGCTGCCATAAATTATACTAGACACTACTGGAGTTTCGATATCCTGTGGTATGTCATAGTCTTTCTTTTCTGCTTCAAATCGAATGGAACTTTCTGTTGCATCGAAGGTGGAAAATTCAGAAGTTTCAACAGAAGTTACAACAAGGGTATGTTCCAGAACATCGACTGTAGATATGGTTCTGTTCTCTAAGGCGAGTTCCGACCGTACAGTTTCAGCAACGTCTCCAGATATTTCAGCATGTGGCACAAGTGATCTGATTTCCGCTGTTTCATCATCAAAAGGGACACTTCCAGTGTCAAATATTTGCACGGCAGCTGTTGTTGTAGTACTGCCGGCGACTGCAGAGGAGATAGGAAGTTTTTCATTTTGGCCGGGAGAGATTTCTGTTGGCTTCTCCGAAGGGGCAATCGTTGTACGAATCGTAATTGTGGAAACGCCAAGATGTGCTTCACTTTCCACACTTTTAGTTTTGGCCTTATCACTATAAATATCACTTTTATCATTCTGATTTGTATCACCTGGAATTCTTGAGTTATTATAGGTTTCTCGGCCACCAACTGACTCTAAGGTAGCAAGCTCGGTTGGTCCCTCGCCTGCTTTTTCATGTATATGTTCACGTGAAATGTCCTTGTTGACTTTAATCTCAACTGAGCTAAGAGACGAAGGTATATTTTGTTGTGCCTCAGTATTGTCACTTTTGTCTTGCCTTTGAAACTCACTAGGTACGAACTGTGATAAATTCTCTGTTGAAACAATAGAAACTGATTCAGTAGACCCTAGGAGCAGAACGCTTGTAGGGCCCGGAACATTGACAGACGGTTGGTTCTCTACAGTAGATTGAATACTGGATGGCAAAACTTCCGAAGAATACTTTACTTCCAATGTCTGCTCTGGAGCAGAAATCTTGTGTACACTGGAAACTACACTAATTGGGATGCGTTGAGAAGAAACAAGGGTTGTGTGAGTTGTTATCTGTGTGTTTATCTTACTTTCATTTTTATCTTCAGAAATCGGGCTATCTCCCACGTAAGTTTCCATAGCTGAAGAAATTTCCCCTGTTTCTGGATTCGTAAAAATCCCGGTAGACCGATCAATCAATCCTTGAGCAACAGCTTCTTCAAAGCTTATTTCCATAATCTGTGATGATTTGGCTTTCTTCTCAACTGTAATACGATGTCTAATTGTAGTTGTTACACTGGCTGCGGTTAAATTAATGTTATACAATCCCTTCAAAAAGTCGGCTTTCTCAGGCTGCAGCGACCCATTCTCGACTGCAACATCTATGGGACAGTAAATTTTTGTTTGCGCATCTAAAACTTCTCCGGACGGTAGAATTGTGTTGGTGATAACAGCTTCCAGAACAGTTAATTCCTTCTTAGGACGTTTTTTTGCTTTTGAAGTAGATTTGACAGCTTTGAAGAAACCACTGTCGTGTTGAAGAGTAGGATACACTTGCGGGTTAATTATCTGCTTTGATGCAGCTGCTTGAAATGAAATATGTTGTCCATCTTCATCTTGGACAGTGCTCCTTTCTGGATCAATTAATTTAATCTCTACTGCTTTGTTCAAAGAAATAAACTCTCGCGTTGACAAATCTAAAACACACGGAATGGTAAATATGGAAGTCCGTGTGACAGAAGACAGAAGTCCTTTGGCAGCAGCTTCTCTCACTGTGTTTAACTCATTGGTAAGACTATCCCTAACTAACCCTTCGGGAGTAATAATGCCTTTCACTAGAGCTTCTTGTAAGTTGACCAATTTAGCATCCGAAGTATCACTAATAGTTTTAAGATCTACATCTAACACACCAGTAGCTATAGCTTCGAGAATAGTCAGACTTCTGTTGGTTACCGGGTCGACGATAATGTTGGACTTGGGCGTAGTTTTGTTCTCACCGTCGTCGATGAGATTGAGCTCACAACAATCCCTTAAACTAATGGGTTTCATGATCAAGAGAGATCTTCGCGATGATTCCAAGGAGGACTGACCGTCCCACAACCCTGTTCTCTCATCGATTAAGTTGTTGTCAATAGCATGCTGGACCGACACTCTTGATAATTTATTTGGATTAAATACTTCTGCAAAATCTGGATTAAGTAATCCTTTTTCAACTGCTTCACTCACAGCCAAGGACTTTCCTGAAAACCTATCTTGTATTCGAATGCTTTGCTGCGGATATGCTGTGGTATTAACCGTAACCAAACCCTGGTCAATAAGATCGGAAAAAGCACTGCCAGGTTTACTCACTTGTGCGTGTATAGAGAACAGACCCTGATGATATGCAGCTGGAAGACTGACACTTTGTTCAGGTCCAAGTGTATTAGCAACATGACCAGTCTGCAAATCGATTGCTAAACTAGATGGATTTTTAACCAAGTCAACTAAGAAAGGAGGACTGGAAGGAATAACTAATGTAGAAGTTGAGACAACTTTAGAAGAAGAGTAAGAACCAGAAGAAGTGCATAACACAGTTTCGGCAGGAGACTCGTCGCTCGAGCTTACCTTTTCACGAGTAGCTACGCCTAATCGACCAGCCTGTTCCGCGCTGATAGGAGACCCCGTCTTGGGATCAATAAAGGTTCCCCCTCTACTAAGATCATACAAACCACTTCTAATGGCATCTAAGAGTGTCAAGTCTTGTCCAGTTTGTGGGTCAACAAGGCCACATACTCCAAGAAGCTTATGGAGGATGCCGGGTTCTATGTAGCCTTGCTCCGCTGCTTCCTGAAGACTCAGTCGTCGATTAGTTTTTGGATCGATAAAATTCCCCGATTTTAGATCAATGAGACCACAACCTATAGCTTGTGCTAAAGTCAGGGCATCCCCGGTGGAGGGGTCTGATATTACTGGTATTTGAGTAGCAGTTTCCGTTGAGATTCCCTCTTCGACTCTTACAATTCGCTTAGCTGAACGAATCTGAGCGAAATGTAAGCTAGACATAGAGGGACTTTGGGAACTATTTAAATGTGCGTCTCCAGTTCCGTTTGTATGAGTACCTCCATTTTTTATAGGAGTTATAGAACGCTTTTTAGGGGTTGGAACTGAAATTGGGCTCAATGAAACGCTAGCCGTTGACTTTTGTTGAACATAATCGGTAACGTCTTCTTCTTGACTTCCAGGAATTTCACTAAATATTAAAAAGCTTGAATGAATTGAATAATTACTCTTATTACAACCTTGAATAAATTCTTAGTATAAATTAATGCTTTACCTCATGGGGCTAGTTGAGTCACGGGAGGAGAGACACATACGGTAAGTTCGAAGTGGACTAGGTGCAGGTACAGTGGACAATGATAGCTGTTAAAACCCGAAAGTACGTTAAAATTAACTCTATTATTTGGTTTCTACAGTGTTAAAAGCAGGTGAAGATTGCAGCTTTGTATACACAGAATTTTGCCTTCCACCTATATAGATATAATAGTCTAGGCCCGTTTTAAAATACGGAAGGTCGAACATGTCTTGCACCATTTTCAAGATCTTTACGAGAAATTTTTTAAAAAATAACGCCCACAAAGCAAATTCTTAATTTCCGAAATATTTCGGAATTTTAGAAAAAAGTCGTCTTTTGGACTTTTCTCAAAATCCCCAAAGATTCGACTAGTAATTACCGTTCGAATGGTGGATAAAATGCCTACATTTGGAAAGTTATTTTTAAAACGGGACTATTCAGCAATCGATAAATTCTATTAACATGTGTTTTATCCAAAAATATAATCACTTACTTCAAAAGTCGGGTCTTCTTGCCGCGCTATAGTTGTCAACTGTTGAAGTCTGTGGTACAAACTATCGACTAAAAGTTGGTATTTGAGGTTTAAGAGATCCAGCTCTTGTAGAATGACTTCGTTAGAAGACAATACTTTAGCTTTCTTGACTAGACTTCCATCCAAACTGGGATGAACTTCTTCCAAACTCTGGCGATATTTTTCCAGGGTTAAGTCGTAGGTCTAGTGGGTTAATAGAAATGTGAGTGTGTTAATTTGTATTTATTGCCGCTTACAAAGTCTTATTCATTCAGCAGCCAACGTATATACACCACCTTCCCACCACCCAACATTCCATTTACAAAATTTCATACTATTATATATTTTAGTGCAAATAGACTTAATAGATGAAAATAATATTATTTCAGAATCATTATTATTTTTAGATTATAGACCTTGTTTTACTCTAAATATTATTCATGTGCTGGAAACATCTTTTGACGAGTAGCACGGTTTTAATGTTTCCCAAACTTTGTCACAATTAATGTGGAGCATTTACAAGTATGTACGCTTTTTGTGAGGTTTTATTAATTATTTTAGATATTTTCGAAATTCGGAAAAGCAGTATACCGTGAAAATATTATATTATACGGATCACGTACACATGATCCAAAAATTAATCAGCCATCACCAAATTATAACTCAAGATCAGTGATGTCTAGTTGTGCGAGTAAAGAGAATTTATACTAGATTATTTTGTATGGGAAAACTGTTAAAAAGAAGTATTTACCGTTCTGTACAGTCAAATTACTGAAAAGTTACTTTGGGTAAGTTCATGTTTAGTGTTACGATGGGAAAAAATTGATCTTACCCTCATGAAGAAGTTGGAGCATTCTTTAAGACGAATCTTATTTCTTGTATTTCAGTTTCCAGTTTGTTTTCTTTTTATTATAAATACTACAGACTAGTGTACCTAGACGCTGAAGTCATTCAACTTGACTAATACAAAATGTAATATTATGAAATGAAACTGGCTCATTCATGTACATGGTTGCAACTTGTTCCCTACCTATCATATTATCTATTATAAAATTAACTTATGTTTAGTACCATATCAGGTTCATAACAAACACACACACACACACACACACAAACAAGTCTAAAATACACCCCCGAATAACGATTTTAAGCATACCTTGGCTTCTTTGGCCAGTCGAGCCCCCATCGTGTTCACCTGTTCAATTGTTATTTTCTCCTCAATAACGCTGTTGTACAGGGTCTGTAAAAATAAAACTCCGTAAGTAAAGTTTCCTATAAACTAGCAACTTTCACAAGAAATATTTAACCAGGACACTTACCATATGAGGATGAAGTTTACGCTTCGCTCCAGTCCCTTCTACAAGCGATAAACTCTTGGACTTGGTGTCGACACTGTCTAACCAATTCATTTCGGTATGGTAAGAGCTATTATACTTTGTAGCATGCTCACTTGTAGACTCTACTGACCGCAGTCTACATGATTAAAATCAAACAAAATTAAGATCCTACAATTTCAGGATTAAAATTTTGTGTTTAATTAAAAAAAATTGAATTAACTATTATTACCTATCCACAACCTGCGTACAAACATTGGACCAACGTGAAGTGGTACGGTTCACATCATCTTCTAGCCTCTCCAAATCTGGATGACGTTTTTGACTTCCCCGTGATTTCTCTACAACGTGACGAACATTTCTGGTGTCTTCAATTAACTGATCTACAACATGCTGTTGTGTATGAACTGTACTTTGGAGAGAAAATAAATCCTCGGAAACTCTCTTCAGTCCATCGTCGTCTTTCGGGATATTATCATATGATGACAACTTCATTTCATATTGCGAAACAAAAGATGTAGTTTCTTCTAACGATGTCAAAACTATTTCCACACATTTAAGACGCTCAATGTATAGGTGAGAAGTTGCCCAAATCTTCTCCCACTTTTCGACAACCTTTTCTAATTTAGCCTGAAGCGCAGATGTTTTCTGCGGAATGCTGGTGTAGGTTCTTTGTACAGACTGAACTCGAGTTTCCAAAGTTTGAAGTCGGCTTTCAAACTCTTTGTGGTCAATTACCATTCTTTCTAATGAATCCACATCTTTAGGTACAGAGGCATTGACTCGACTTATTAAAGTTCTTTCAACCTCATCCAGATCCGATTGCAGAATCGTAACTTGCTCCAAAAATACTTTGCCAGTGTTCTTGGATTCTAAAATATAAATTTTTAAACATTTACAAATGTGCTTACTTAACTTCCATGCAATATATAGAATGGCAAAAAGGGTACCCAATCCTATCTAAAAATGATGATTAAATGAATAATTTAGTAACTAATTACTTTCTGCATCAGATGCTTTTCTCTCAAACTCATCAAATAGTCGATTAACTTCGTCGATTTCTCGTCGAAGACGCCGCAGGGCAGGATCATTAGGGTCTCCTTCTTGAATCAATTTTTCGGCATCTTCGTTCAGAGCTTTCCTGATAGCGTTACGTTGTTCAGCTCCCATTGCTAAGAACTGGCTTAAATCCCAGCTTTTCACTACTTTGATGGTAGCGAAAATCATATTTTGACGCATTTTCAATTGTTTTTTTTGCCACAGTGTCACTGTACGATCATACTGTCGACGGATTCTTTCGACAGCATCAAGAGCTTCTTTATCTGGTGGTGGGATTAGGAAGCAAACTCCAGGGACCATTCCCTCTAATCCCGACGAATTAGTGACTTTCCAGCGAACTCTTTGACTGTTGTCTTGCAAAATACATCGCTCATCTTTGCTTATAACCATTTGTTGCTAAAGAACAGTTGTAAATATACAAATCATGAGAAATACTTGAGGCAACGTAACTCATAAAAAATGATTATATCACTACTACTATATCACTTATATATTTAATAGAGTAAACAATTTTAATGCCAGACTTACATTATTTTGCTTGTAATTGCATATGGCAGTGACATTAATTGGTCGATTAACGTTCGTTTTTCTTTGTTTTAAAGGAATAATCTCTCTGCTTTGATTAGACAAACCCTGAATAAAATCTCCATACTTTGTTAATTCATCTCGCATATCTTGCATATCCTTTAATAGCACCTCTCCTTCATCAAGGGAGAAGTCTGATTTACTAAACACGGAATTCAACATTTCTTCTTTCCTGCAATGTCAATAAAAATCAGGAATAATTGCGATGTCCAGAAAAGCTTTCTAAAGTACAGCTTAGTATGCACTGAACATACCTAGAAATTTGCTGTTCACACTCTCGAATGTCAGCAAAATATTGTTGATAAGTCGCCACATATTTCAGATGTGTTTCAAGACAAAGGGTCAGCTGAAGAAGCCACGACCATTGCGTCTGCATTGCGGACATGTACGTTTCAATACATTTAGACGCTGGGTGATGCTGAAGGACCAATGATTCTCCTCTATCTTGAACTGCATTGAACTGGATCTCTCGTTTTTCCAATTCACTCATAAGAGCCTTTACGACAAATGAAAATGGCCAATTAAATAATGGCGGACTTATGTGTTTAACTAAGGCATTACTTTTAGTGGAAACATTTAATCGTTTGACGAAACAACAAACTACAATATGCAAGCTTATAACTGAGTACCAACGCGGAAGAGAAAATTGAAAATTACTTCAAGTACAACTACTACTACTACAACTGTTAGGTACACTAGCTATTTACGTTATTGTATACGTAATTGTAACACACAAAAAACAGTACAAGATACATTAATATAGTTATGTAACATCTATTTAAGGAGTTAAATACTTGCCTGACCCCCTGCTCCGAAGCAATGCTGAGTACAAAATCGGAAGTCAAAGAAAAGCCATAAATACATCCCAAAACCAATTAGCATACATATTCTTATATAGTATCCCACATGCATTAATAGATAACAAGCAGAATATAAAATGTCACAGCGACTTTTATGCTATTAAAAATATTGGATCGTAAATATAAATTGATAAAATAGAGAGAAAATCTGACTTAAGCAAATGAGCATGTTTCTGGAAACAAGAAAAAAATGTTTCTGGTGTGAATTTGCATATTTTCAGCAACAGTAAATTTCAGA
Source organism: Dicyrtomina saundersi (assembly GCA_034695245.1). NCBI lineage: Eukaryota > Metazoa > Arthropoda > Collembola > Symphypleona > Dicyrtomidae > Dicyrtomina > Dicyrtomina saundersi. Next base: position 2,098 of record JAQFZE010002531.1, on the reverse strand, counting down.
AAAATAAGTTAGAAATAGCATATAAGTTAGCACTACGGGTACCCATACAAATTATTTACTCAATGCCAATTCCCTTAAATATCAAATCGAATCGAACAAAACTATGCTTTTATCCTTTAAAAAAAGAATAACCAATAAGTTGTAAGAATAAAGTGGCTACAATCTAAGCCAAAACTGTTTAAGCAGTGGTCAAAATAAGTCAGATTCCCGTAACTAAATAATTTGGTTTGTGACAAACCTCATAGTACTGTTCTACTTCAACAAGATTTAGGTTTTTCGAGCTCCAGTCTCTTGTTATTTCACGCTCCTCTTTTTCACTCAACCAAATAAGCTCGTTAGTTGCGCTCTGGACAAAGTCCATCAAAGTTTCAAGATCTGACTGCCGCTTTTTGGAAGACATAAGTAACTCCGCATAGGCTTTCTGAACTCCATTCAAATATGTAATATATAACTGAAGCTCTTCTCCATGGAAGGAATTCTGGAATTACATTTTAATATTTAGACAAACAGTATGTGGACAGATATAATCACTTAGGTACTTATAAACTAACAAGTAAGTAGTGATTTCTTTTCTTACTTTGGCTGCAGAACACTTGTCAATGCTACTCTGGAACTTTTCTATCGCCTTGTGCTCACGAAGTTGTTTCTCCAGTTCTGCTTGAACAGAGGGTAAGTCACTTCCATAGTCCGAATCTTGAAGTTGTTTCTACGAGGAGTATAAAAGGAAATAAGTCGTTACTTTTCATGAATCTTTGAGTTATCAAGGCACTCAATTTGTTACAATTATACTGTATATGTATAAACACACATTCTTATTCTTTATCCAATCGGTAACGTCCTGAATAAATCGGAAATGCTGATTTGTTTCCACCAAACGGGTTTCCAAAACAGTCTTGGACATTCTCGTCACCGTCTTTTCTTCGATAGGGAATGAAATAGAGGCTAGGACCGACAGAAGTCGATTATGTAAAAGGGTTCGCACGTTGATCCATCTCTGATGAAGATGTTGCACCCTGTAATTTTAAAAACCATATTAGTCAACGATGAATTAAATTAAACGAAAGTATTACGTAGCATTGTTTATTTTTAAAGGTAAGTAAGGTGTAAGAGTTATAAGAGAATCCAAAATTATTGTTAAACCAACAAGGCAATGACACAATACACCTCTCCCATTTTAACAAGAGCGACCGTATCAATAAAACTACTTTTGGTTTTAATCTGAAATCGAGTTGAATTTTGTATTCAGTAACAGAGGCCAGCAAAATTTCAACAAGCTTGAATTTTTTATACTGTGGTGCGCTATAAAAATGTTACTACCTCTTTCTAAATACTGTAAAACTTTATCAGAATAAGTGTGTAGAAACGAAGAATAATAAGGGAGTTTAATTTTTGAGTCGACTAGAGTTTCTCCGAACCCAGAACATATACTTTTTAAATACTATTTTAAGGACTAAAAACTTTCAAGCAGCAAAGGCTGGAAACGTATTTTAGATCTGAAGTAGCCAAAAGTACCCAAATATAAAAATGCTACTTTTAAAAATAAATAGAAGTGATAAGGGTTGCGTCAATTCCTTGTTTGTTAGACTTTTCAGAGGCATACATTTTATGTAATTCAGTGGCCTGACTGTAGCGGGCATCTCTGAGAGTCTGAGCATCTGTAAGCATTGATTTAATGGTATCTTCCGTTAGCTGCATATCTCGCTCGAGTTGATCGCAGTTATGTTTGGCATCTAAAGGGTGAAGTCTATCAATTCTTCTGGCTTCCTCTTCAATTCGTTGTTCTACTTCATCCAACCTAATTTCAACTTGTTTAGCTTCTCGATGGAGTTTTTCGGCGATTCGTTGTAATTTTTCTAGTTTTTTAATTTCATCATGAATAGCTTGATCTTTTTCTTGGTGTGACAACATTAGCACTTGCCAACTTCGTTCAATATTTTCAATATGAAGTTCACGATCAAGCTCGCCATCCCGAAAATGTTTCTATTACATATATAAAAATTTTTTTTTTTACAGATTTTCATATCTCTTCATTATTTTTAACATTACTCTTACAACCGTTATATGGAAATACAACGAGATAGCATCCACAATATACGCA
>JAQFZE010002530.1:0-14369 GCA_034695245.1 Dicyrtomina saundersi | reverse complement strand
AAGTGTAATGCTTTTTATGTTTTGTTTCAAAATACAGTTAAACACATTAACACCGGATCAAGTGATGAAAATATCCATGAAAGATAAATCTGTCTTCATATTTGTTGACTTGGACGGAAGCCCTACTCGAAATGAGTGTGAAAACTTGACGAGTTTATGCTGCCCCTGGGAAATAATCATTTACAAGCTGACAGATTCCTGTAAATTATTGTCAATCTTGAGCTCGTCAGCAAAATATTAACATTATATTATTTTAATGTTTCAGTCATTGCCCCCAGAAAATTACTGGAGCCAGATTTTAGATTCAGTTCCTTCTTTAGCAGTTTAGCAGTAGCGGATTTGGAATTTCAAATTACCCAACGCTTTCGTCTTGTTCGATAATAATATCGTTTTCAAAATCATTGATTTATTTGTATTTTTAAAATTAAATTTAAATTAGTTACGGAATAAAGATAACGATACGATGTAATTTTTATTGTTCATTCCATATAATCTAACCTAGGATCCGTAATCTGTAAGACCATATTTTTGTTTTTCATTCATACTTTTAGGATTAAAATCCATTTAGGTAGAATTTTCGGTTTTTGCATCGGTATTTTCAAATTAAGTACCTATAACCCTTCCTTTCACTGACCCTTTCACAAAAAGTTGTTTTTGAAGTTTATTAAAATTTTATTTAAAAATCATTGGCTAAAACGCGCGGTGCATGGCTGCACGGTTTGCAATTTTGCATTGAGTGGTGCGGTGCAGGCTTCGTTCTGCAGTCGGGGAGTACGAGCATGTAAGCAAAGTAAAGCCCAGCTCGTCATTCATAGTATAGGTCTTATCTGTGTACAACTTTTATTTTTTTCGAACATTTTATTTTATCGTTGCTAAAATGTTAAAGAAAGTTTTTCATCGTTTTATTTTGGGTGCAAGAGAATACGTGGAACATGATGTAACCTATAGCAACTATGTAATTTTTTAAAGTTATTTATTTTATTTTTTCGAGAGGTATTTTTAGAGTGAAGCTCTTCAATTGTATTTTTGAGGAATTGGATTTGCGTGTGCTTATATACACATAAGTTTCGGATAGTTATTGTGGCATTTAAACTTGGGCTGTGTTATTTAGTTAGTAATGTAAACGGTGATGTGAAATTGAGTTCTTAATTTTAAGATAGTGGCAGTGCAGTGGTGTCTCGGCATTTTTACGGAAGTGATAAACATACTCGTGTATTTTTAATAACGAACTAGTGAGTGACACATTTCGTATAATTAATTCACATATCGCCATATCGTCCATTTAGGAAAACCACAAGGAAAATAAATCTCTATACTGTTGTTTTCCGCCTGCCCCTAACAATAACTTTGTACTGACAAAAATATAATTAGATTCATGACTCAACTGTAATGACTGTGTTCTTTTATTCTCTTTTTTTTTAGTTTATTGTTTTATGACTTTTATTTTTATTGACGTTCTCAGGAAATATTACACAATATCACGTCTACACTGTCTATACATCTCAGATTGAATTATTAAAATATATAAATATAGTAACCACGTTCAAACTTAGATCTTGAAGTGACACTGTCTTAAAATTAAGTGCATTGCTTTCATATCTAAAAGTATATCTATACAGAGACCTTTCCAATTCTCACTAGCCCGTATTTGTCTCGTATTGTAATTATTATTAAAAATTTCCAACTTAAATATTTTAGACTTGAACTCTTATAATTTCTTTCTGTTAATACTGCACAGTAGAAAGTAGTAATTTTTTTCTTAAATGAAAACATGCCATTATCCATTTATATTGCCATCTGGATTACCCAAATATGTAAGAAAAATACCATACATATTTAAAAAATGTTTAAGCGTCAGGTTCCGATTTTGAAATAATTTAAATAATAGGCATCCCGGGGAATATTTAATTTTTTTAAAAGTTTTTTAGAAATAATTCTATTTAATTTCCATAGAAGCATAAACATATAACAAAAACTAATAGCTATGTCTTTTTGTAGGTTTTACACAACTTGTCAACACAGCCGCTCAGCATATTTCAGGGGTTACATCCGTGGAATTGTTGACGCCTCGATTTTTAGTCAGAAGCAATCGGCCTGCTACTCTCCCATGTAAATCGAACAATAATATTCCCCTTGTAAGATGTACATGGGAGAGTTTGCCTCAGGAACCACATCTTAAGCCTATTAAAATCATATGGTATGACGGTGAGGATGAATATTTTGAAGTTGGTAAAGGCGGGATCAGTGAGTATTACTATGTAGGCTCGGGATTGAGGAGCGGTGAGTGTGGTCTACAAATTTCGAACGTGAGTCTTCGTCACATTGGTCAGTGGACTTGTATTCTGGAGGCTAAAAATGGGACAGTTTTTACAGAGGTGACTAGAACTGAGCTTAAGCGTAAGAACAATGATCATATTTTTATTTAAGGGCAAACTTTCATAAATCATCTGTGAAGAACCAAAATGACCCATATCCAATTTAAGCTAAAAAAGATATCCACTATCCACAAAAATATTGAAACATGTCTTGAAAGCATTTGAATAAAACATTTTGAACTTTTAAAAAATATGTAAATTTAACATTTTAAACTTTTTAAAAACTTGTAAAAAGAATACTTTACAATTTTTAAAAACATGCAAATATAACATTTTACGCTTTTCAAAAACATGTAAATAGAACATTTTACGCATTTTGAAAACATGCAAATAGAACATTTTACGTTTTTCAAAAACTCTTAATTAACATGTTACGCATATTTCTCATTTTGTTTTTAGGGCATAGCTCATTTTAAATTGTAGCTTAAATTGGATGCGGGCCATTTTGCATGGCTCTTAACAGACAAAATGTTTCACCCCTGTTCTATGACTCTGCAATGCGCTATTATTTTATCTTGTGTTTAAACCATATGGCCTACGTTATTAAATACCGGGCCTGCTATTGCAGCGTTAAAGTATGTAGCCAGAAACCTTTACTTTAGCGAGTTTATTCCGCCAGATGTCACACTAAGTGGTGGAGCGATTCTTCTCCGACATGCATTTACGTGAATGCTTTAGGCAAGTGATTTCAACGCTGAATAGTCTTAAAAGTTTTTGCAACAAATAAATACTGATTTATTTTTGTTTTCATAATAAAATGGTAAACATTGGTTGTGTCGTTAGACATAAATGAAATATATATTTTCTACAGATATTACATTTCACAAATTTCCATACAGATATTAACTGGCTGCTGCTTGTAAGTGCATTGTTTACGTTAATGTACATGTTTATATACGTAAATTCTATAATTATGGAAAACTGTTAGTTTGTTTAACACCGCTAGTATGTAGACTCCACAAATAAAAAAAACAATTTCATATTGTAGTAAGTAAGGTATTACTCAATATAACTAATATAATAATTTGTTATTTGGCTGTCTATCTATGTAATAAAAGCTAAGAGCTAGAATAGGCAGTCTTCGTTTGGAAAAGAAGTCCAGAAGGACAAAACTTTGAAGGTCAGGCAACCAGAGGCGTAGCAAGGATTTTTTCACGAGTAGGCCAGATTCGTCGACACCCCCCCCCCTCTATCACGCAAATTTGTTTATAGGGTTCACTACGGGTAATATTTCATTTTCCTGGTGTGAACAAAAACATTGTTTGCGTTGCTTTTAATAGTACAAAATTAACTGGATAATACAAACATATCGTTGATTTACCTAATGCAACGTCAACGTTTCGATAAGTAGCTCTCGGGGATCTTTAATTATAGCTTCTTTTGGTAATACAAGGACATCTCTGAAGTTTTTATGTTTATTATAGAGCCAGTGTAAATATCGGTGTCTCAATAATTAAAATTCAGATTCAGAATATAGTGAAGGCTGCAGAGGATGGCTTGTGTCAACTGAGCTGAAAAAAGCCGAACTCTTCAATGTACAACTAGTTTTATGGAAGCAGGCGGTAACAAACACTTTTATGACAAACGATCCTTAAGTACTGCCTAAATTTTCTTCGGCAAAATATTTCCTAGAATATCACAAGCACAATTTAAATGCAGCAATATGATTGGAATGTTTATTATGATTATACATAATACGATAGCGTTATGCAAGAGATTTATTTCGTTAGCAAAAGAATAAAAGTATCCTAATGGACAAAATTAGTCGCGCCTGCTCGGCACTATATATTTTGTTTTGAAAACAGCAACCAAAAACATAGAAGGGCTTAAGAACATAAATGGGCACTTCGATTTCTAGGTAGGAATTTTAGGAGTAAGAATTTGATAATAGTAACTAAACAGCTGCGGCATAATTAGTTAACCTGAAAATGATTTTTTGGTTTTTAGCATTTTGCAGTTCCTACAGTGTTTGCCTGATTTTAAAAGAATTATAGGTTAGTGATTTCTAGAACATTACGCAAAACGTGGTTTCTTGTTTTTTGGAATTTGAAATCAAGAATATCAGTTTTTGTAGACAATAAATTCGTACTTGAGGACCGCAAAAAAAAACTGACGAGGGAACGGTCACAAAGTCACAACCGGGCAACGTGAAACTACACAAACATGTTTTGTGTAAAAAGAGCATTTAAAAGAAGTAAAGTAGCGTATATCGTATTTAAGAAAAGGCCTGTTGATTTGTTAACGGGATTTTTAGAGATATAAATTGCTATTGATAATTAAATGGATTTCATATTTAAACTTACTTTTAAGTTTCCAACTGTGTCTGCAAGCTACATTTTTCAACCGATTATGATAAAAATTTTCGATTTTTGATATTTAACAATGTTTTAAAAATTAATTTCATGTATTTTAAAATTTTAAAATTGCACGTTTTTTCAAGCATGCCATTTTGTATAAAGAGCTCCTAAAACATTGTTATTTTTCAGAAAAAAAACATTTTTTGAAATTACAAAAATGATACATAGGTGTTTAAATATTTTTAAAATAGAAAAACTCAAAAATTCTGTAAAAATTGAATCAGAAACAGAGTAACACAAAAGCTGTTTCTTTTAACATTTTTTTTAAATTTGCGATGCAATTATTATTTTTTTGACGTTGTATCTCCTTCATTGGCACCTGATTTTAAAGAAGTTTAATATTATCTTGTCTGTATAATATTTCATAAATACATTCCGGGCATTTTTAAACTTAAATTGTGTTTTGAAAAATGTGTGTCCTAATTTTGGGGGCGGGGGTTATTTTAAATACCACATTTTGGAACAATTTTGAAATTTTTGAGTTCTTAAAATTCTAGTTTGTTTGAAAACTATTGTAGGGATCAAAAAATTTAAAATTATTCTAAATCAGTTAAAAATGTAGCTATCATATACAATTGAAAACCTAAACGTATATTTAAATACGGTATTCATTTAATTATCATTGCTAAATATTTTTAAAAACTCCAGTACAATCATTGTTGGGATGGTTTCAATTTATCTAAATAATTGTATCCATTAACACAATTGTATATTCCTTGACCATGCTTGGACTAAATATAAAACACTCAAATTAAAATTGTGCTGAATCCACTAATTAGGGAAATCACTTAAGCAGTTAAAAGAGAATCCGGCTATAAGGGACCGATTTTGCTGGTCCGGCGTTTTTTTACACTTATAAACTGATTTGACTGTAGTAGATATCAAAATTCCCATGCTGAAGAATGATTTATGCTACACTATTTTATCTACAGAGGGCCTTTTCAGAAAAGGGTCGTTGCATCTCGCCTGCTTGTGACCCTTTCTTTTAGGCATTTTTTGCGGTCGTCTGGTACAAATTTGCTATTTTTTTTAAAGGAATGAATTTTTATAATTACCAAGTTTTACCTCCTTGTAAGTAGTTTCTTTTACTTTTGGCTTATGCTTACAAATTGTTTCGAGCAGTACGAAAATATCTTTAAAATTGTTTCTTGAATTTGAAAATATATCAAAATTACTTTTTTAATAAATAAATATTGTCAATCCTCGCCATAGAAAAAGCCAAAACTGTCCCTTCTTTGCAAAAACATCTTTGTTTCGAAATTTTAAAAACCCAAAAAAACTTTTTTAGTAATGTTTTAGAAAACACAAAACTACTAAAAAGTATTATTAAAAACCCTAAAAAATCAATTGAGCAAAAGTTTTTGCCCATCTAAAAGTCATGTATTTTAGGGCCAATTCTATCAGTATGCTCTCATTACAGAAGCCCATTACTGCAGCATAACTTGTTTTGCTAAAATTGTTGGCCTGGAAAATATTTTTTTAAGGTGTATTCCTATGATCTGTAGTGATGTTAAGATTATCGCATGCATGCTTATGGTTAGGGAAAAGTATAACGATGAGTATTGTTATTGCTACGTTTTATCACTTCTCCAACTTTGCAAATAGCAATACTGTAATAAATGTAGATTTAGATACCAAATATTTATTAATGGCGATGCAAAATATAGGAATATTGCAAGAAGTAATAGCTTGCTAATAAGTTATGCTGCCCTTGTTGCTAAGTACCTTCGTAAAAATACTTGTCCTCACACAAAAAATTAAAAACCATTATATGAATTTATTTTGTTTCCAAAACCTTGGGTAGACCTGGCCATACTAAAACCCTCAAGTGGGCCTAAGCCTACCTGCCCTAGGCCTGGCTACGCCACTTTATGCATACTCATGATTAGAAAAACGCCTAACGATAAGTATTTCTACGTTTTATTGTTTCAGTAACGTCGCAAGTCGCAATTCCCCAATCCATGTACCAGATTTGAATACCTACCAATCAATAATAGCACTACAAAATATATGAATAATGAAGAAGTCGAAGCTAGTAGTAAAATCCTTGGTGGTTGTTTCCTTCGTAAAAATACTTTTTATCACACAATAAATTTAAAATTTTTGAATGAATTTATTTTTTCAAAAATCTTGGGTAGGCCTTGGCCTAACTAAATATCTCGGGTAGGCCTAGGCCTACCTGGCCTAGGCCTGGCTACGCCACTGCAGGCAACATAAAGGAAAGGCTGTGGCAACAATTTTGTCTACATAATATTCTTTATTTATCCAACAGCACATTCCAACAAAAACATAAAAATGATTATATACCTATCTCACACCCATCTGTACCTTATTTTTAAAAGGAAACTAAAATCTAATAAGTAAACAGATATTCAACTTGAAAACGTACTGTCTGCATATACTACTGTCAAAGCTTCAAACTGAACTATTTAAATATCAAATGAAAAGGTTCAACAGTACTTTGCCTTTCACTGATACAGAGAAGCTTATAATTACATTTTATAATTATTAAGTTTGTAGGTATTTAATAACGTAGGCCATGGTTTAAACAATGTAGGTAATTTATATTTTTAAGGATCAATCGGACCACTTGATGTTGTTGAAACTACTATTAATCCGCCCGTTGTTCCTAATGAAATTAAAAAAGGAGGTAAGATACGGAATTGCATGTTAGTAATAATTTATTAATAAATTATATAAAATTCATCAATTAAAACATGTTTTTCTAAAGGTCGGCTTAAAATTTGTAACATTATTCTTTTAACCCACAGACGAAGGAGCAAATACAAATGTGTTTGTCTATGTGGCTATAGCAATCACAATAGTTTTGGGTTGTATCGCCATGGGTATCAAAATTGGGAGAGATCGAAAAAGAATTCGGGAATTGAATGAGAAAATCCGGGACTTGACAAACGAAGAGCTGGATGAGTTCTACAAAGGATCAGCAAGTTCAGAGCAGGATGATGCGCATGCGCATATTTACTCACTGCCGTTTAAAGGAGAATTTGAAATCCCTCGAGAGCGCCTTGTTATCTGTAATCTTAAATCTGTATCTTTTAAAATTGTTTTTTATTATTCATTTTAGAGTTAGTATAATAGTTAAAATATTTAGAATATTCTTTGAAAACGTAAAATTTTAGCATGTGTACATAGATAAATAGGAGTTACTTTTAATTTCTTAGGCAGGAACAAAATTCTCGGGTCCGGAGAATTTGGGCTAGTGAAGCAAGGATGTCTCCTCACGCAGAACGGCCCACCAGGCACTGACTTGACTGTAGCTGTCAAGATGGTGAAACCACATGTGGAAGTCTCCCATTTCATCGCCCTTCTTCTTGAAATAAAAATTCTGGGACATTTAGGACGACACATTAATATTGTGTCCCTCATGGGCGCTGTCACTGACAAAATTAAAGATCGTAAGTCGATATTCACCATTACACACAAAACTCTCTACTTTTACACTTTCAAGCAAAAAGCACACAATGTTTGAACGGTAGGGGATCGTCCACAAATGACGTCTTTGGTAGGGTCAATGAGTCTACTGGGCTGTTGATGACATCCCATGTTAAAGATGGCCATTTACGCAATGGCTAAGCTGATGACATGGGGGTTGTCATGGAATCCGAAGAGTGGAGATTTTTTAATGACGTTATTTGTGGACGATCCCTAATAATATATGTACATGCCGCTTCCTAGTCAATAAGGTATGCGGGGGTTTCCTAATGTGGGTATTAATTAGGTGAAGTTTTCGTGGCGCTCGAATTCTGCGCAAAAGGAGATTTGCTTCGACACTTGAGAAAATATCGCGAGCATTTTTCAAACTTGTGGAGCGAAGAGCTCATAACTGGACCAGAAATATTCGCTACGAAAAACAAGGAACGTAAACAAAATGATAGCGTAGCACCATTAGCGAACGCTGATTTAAACGTTCAGGAAAATTCAGCCATTTCAACTTTGAACCTTCTTAACTGGTCGCATCAGATATCAAACGGAATGGCCTACTTACATACTAAAAAGGTTACATTTTATAACGTATTTGAATCAAAATGTAATGATGATTATTCTTTTTCGTAAATGACACTTTTGAATTTACTTGAACAGTAATAATTGTATATTAAAATATACTTTGTGAGGTTATACATGGGGACTTGGCCGCAAGAAATATTCTGCTGTCCGAAGAGGGCATTGCAAAAATAAGTGACTTTGGTTTGTCCCGCCAACTCATTAACTACACAAATAACTCAAAATACACAGAGGTATGTGCATAATTATTACTCAATAAAGTTGTTATGCTATAAGGGGTACTGCCTAGTTGTGAACAAACGCCGAACTGAATTCTGTATTTACAGACCCCGTTGCCATGGCGTTGGCTTGCAATCGAGTCCCTCACAGACCGGATGTTCTCACTTCAATCCGACATCTGGTCTTTTGGCGTTACTCTTTGGGAAATATTTACACTAGGCCAAGTGCCCTACTCTGAAAAGTTGTGGGATACGGAATTTTTAAATGGACTGAAAGATGGCCAACGTCTCGAACCACCGCAATTTGGAAACCAAGAAATGTATTTAATTTAATTATTTTGCATGCTACATTATAAAGTATTATTTTAAATATGCTACAAGGGTTCAAGTTATTTAAAATTCAATTTAAACTATTTTTAACCATAAATTAATTGTAGCAAAACTTATATAAATTACATGAAAATAATCAACCCATAGTTACCAGCTGATGCTTAACTGCACAAAGCGAGTTCCAGCTCAAAGAATCACTTTCCAGGAAATTATGACGCAATTACAAAGTATTGGGGCGCGTCCTGTTACTTGTGAACACCGAGCCTCACGAGAGGCTCACTACATCAAATTAAGTGGTGAAAATGACAACTAGAGCTGTGTTAAATGTCAAATGGATGAAGGAGTAACTGTGAAGGAGTGCATTAGTATTTTTCAGTACAGACATAGCCATGTAAATTATACAGGTTACCGTATTAGCTTAAATATTTTTTGTAGTTTGACAAAGCATGCAATTGTGTCAATTTTGTGTGTGTAAAATAATTTATAAATTATTTGAATACTTCTATGTAAATCTTTAAATTAATAATTACTAGCGTTATTTTTACTATTGAGTACAGTCAAAAGCATCAATTAATAATCAATTTACGTAAATACAGCACACTAACTCTTATTATGCTATGCATACCGACATACCCCAATTTTACTCTTTAATTAAAGTAAAATACAAAAATAGTGATAATATGATTCCACTCGAAATATTTAATACTTGCGTGGGGTCCCTTGCAGTTGCGGTCTGTTATTTTAAAAGCTCATCAATCGACATAGTGTGGCACTAATTATTTGTGAATGCGGATTTGAATAGCCATATGAAACAGAGGTGATTGATCTATCTGGTGACACACTGCATTGCAATTTTAAATGCACTTTGCGTATAATTCAAATGCCAACAAGCCTTATTTGCACTGTAATAAATCAGCTCAAAAGTTTTTTAACATAAAAAAATACACAAGATGTAATGGTGTTTCATATCGTAGTCAAAATGTTAGAGCGAATAAATTCAGTTATTTTAATTATTATTTACCTGCAGTACAGTATTTTTCGTGAACCAGGAAACCATATATTATAAAAAAATCTAAAACAAAACAAGTGTGTTTGATTGAAACAAGAAGATTTAATTAATCAAAATTGACTAAAAATGTAAGTTTATCGCCCACCTAATATAGGTCAGTTCACCCTTAAAAACAGTAATACTGTTGATATGGTAGGGAATTATACATTTCAATTTTGTATTCCTAATTAATAACTAAATTAAAGCCTTAACAGTAACATAGGGCAGTAGTATATAGTATATATATGCTTTTGTATTTGTTTTTCTTCTGCGAATAATTTATAGTATTCTTTACTTGTGCATATTTACATAATTTAGTACGCTTTTTAAATACTAGACCGATTTTATTTCTGCCTATTTACATAAATCTAAAAACCTTTAGAAATACTCGACTGATTTTCACGAAAACATAAAATTTCCAAGTCCTTTAGCCAACTGTAGCATATTTTAAACCCCCCCCCACCCATCTACTGCGTCACCTCCTAAAACATAACATAAAAAAATACAAAATAAGTACTGTATTTTTATGTTGGGATGAAGTTTAGCCATTGGCGACTACGTAGACACATTGCGGTAAGATATTATTAATCGTTTCTACCTATTTACATAATTTTGTTTTGAATGTAAATAAATAAAAATCAGAATACAAATTAATTAATTCATTTATTCATTCATTCATGATGAATTTTTTGAAACCCCTCAGCTATGCACAAAGCATTCAATCTTAACTATTGAGCAGACGGAAGGTTTAACTATACTGTACCTACATCAAAATAACTGAAGAAAGGGGCCCTCCACAAATGGCGCCAGCCAACGTTAGGATATTGTGGGACCCACCTGCCTATTGCGTCATCCTCTTTAACATAATTAAAAAAATGATAATGCTTACAATAGGATGTTATTTATTTGCAGCTGACTCACCGCCAAACTGGGTGGCACCATTTATGTGCGACCCTTTGCCTGCCGTATAAAATGAAACAATTTGAATGTCCCGCAAAAAGTTTGTCAAAATGTAAAATTCGATTTTTGGACCGGTCACTCGCAGAATTTGCACACAAATGATACTTCACTGGAACCGCGATAATTAGTAGAATCTAATTATGTTGGAGTTCATAGGTGATATTGTAACAGTTTCGAAATTATTTTGAAAAAACCGGTTTTGTTTTTGAAAAATCGCTATAAAAAGTGTTGTATGGGCTAGAAATGAAAATTAAAAAAGTATTTTTTTTTCATTTTCCTAGGGCTTTAAAATGAGCTATCACTCGTATTTCAAAAGTGTTATAAATTATGTAAATAGGTGGAAATAATTATGATTAAAAAAATAGGTAGAAACAAGGGCTACAGCTCTTGTTTTATAATGGCAGCCTTAACAGCAAAATAAGGCGGTTTGAATTTTCCGCCAATTTTAGTTTTTAATTTACATGTGGAATGTGCAAGCATGTGTAAGAAGCACAAACCACGAAACAAAGCTGCGTACATACCTATGTATAATCAATTCTGTAATACAAAATACAACCATAAATAAAAAATTCAAATGTTTGAATTTCCCACCAAAACTTTTAATATTGTGTTAACTGAAGATCTCGACCGGTCACTCACTAAAGTTACATTGAAATGATATATCATTGGAACGCTAACAATAAAGCGAATCGATTGAACTTGGTGTCACAAGCAAAATAGTTAATAGTTTTTAAATGATTTCGAAAAAACTTTATTTAAAAAGTTAACGGATTTTAACGAGTGATATATCATTTAGCAGACACAATTTTTTTTGTTTTTAAATTGTGCTTCATGCGACACGTTTTAGGTGAAATTGAAAAATTAAAACGTTTTGTTATAATGATGGCGCATTCCGTTTTTTAAATTCTACTCTAGTAATTCCTTTTTGAATGATATATGACACGATGAAATTGATCCAGTATTGGTAATGTTTCAAAATTCCAGCAAATTATGTAGATAGATAATAATTAATTAGAATTATGCATTGTGTTAGTATAAAACGAATTACGTGAGATTTAAATGCCATGATTCAATAGTAAAAGACCTGTCTTATATTAAAGTTTATAACATTATAACTCTATCTGAGGGTTGTGTAAAATTAATCGACTTAAAGTTTGAGTTTATAGCATTAGCAAAAGCAAGAATTTTGCTGGACAAGCTAGACAAATAGGGTTCAGCAAGTGGCACCTGGAACATCATGTCTGCTAAACGCGAATGAAGCAATTTGTAAGAATTGAGTCACGATTTCTTTTTGATTAGTTTTTATGGACAGTAAATAGTGAATATAGAATTTGTTTTCTTCCTGTCGCCATTCTCAATCTTGATTATTGCTATTGTAACTTTACCTGCTGCATTATTTCCAATTGCTCAAACTTCAGTGTAAAGTACCAGCGACCTTGCAACGCTACTACTGGTGTCTCGTCAGCGCTGCTTCGCGCCGATAGAGAGAGACGCTGTAGGTTAATCCTTGGGAATTAGACATCTTTATGTTTTTATGCACCCTTGAAATTTTATACCTGCTTGGGCTTTCAGAAATTCTTGAATTTTTAGATATCCTTTAAATTTATAGCATCCTTCGGTTGTTGGACACCATTCGGCTTGTATACATCCTTTGTTTGTTAGACATTCCTGTCTTTCAAGACATGCTTGGATTTTGCGACCTCCTTGGCTTGTAAGACATCCTAGGGTTTCTTACTCTCGTTAGGGTATATAGGATGGATGTTTGAGACATCCTTGGGTTTTCGACATCCTTTTTGGGCATTCTTTGGTTCTTTGGTAACACCCCTATCGCGTGAGCTTACTGTAACTGGCAATGATAAATGAACGCTTCTATATCCATCCCGTGCCATATGTACCTGCTCCCAGAAACATAACGTACAGGTCAAGTACCCTAAAAGGTCATTCCCGTGACGTGTCTTGGTGTCTCTCATAGGAAACCCTCAAATGACCTTTCTCTCCGTGCTATTAGTGTTAATCAAAAACGGATTTTGGGGTCAATTTTTGCACCTTTAACGACTTTTCCCATTTAAAACAATGCTTTACATACGCGTACTGACGCAGACTTCGTTTGTGCGGGTATAATATAGAGGGTGATTGTAGGTATTATTATTGTTTCGTTCGGACCGGGACAGGACGGGATTGGAGTTTTCTATCCCGCGTCCCGAAATTTTTGAGACAAGATTTCTGCGATTCCGGACAGCGCGGCGGTCATCCCGCCCCGTCTCAAAATATTCAGTACAACGGTAAAAGTCCATTAGCATAAGCAAACGGAAAATTTCAATACAAGAATATTTGTTTTTTGCTATTATAATATTTTTATTAACAAGGCATTTATTTATAAAAGTGGTTAGTTTAATTAAAAATAACCTGCAACTTTAAATTGAATTGTACAAAAGTAATAAGTATTAATTTTTTTTTTAAATGTGAATGCTTTCTTGAAATTCAAAGTAGTAGGATAACAATTATTATTAAAATTCTTACATATTACGCTTTACACTATCACGCTTAACAAGGTTTTGAAGGAAATACGGTATACGGTAAAGTACCACTTGGTACTTTATCATTGTATCATAACAATTTTTTAATTTTTTAAAATGTTTCTAACTTTTTTAACTTTTAATTTTCTGATTTGGTAGACTGTGATTAAAAAAAAATAATTTGACACTCGACTTGGCGAAATGAGATAACGGAGTACAAAAATACCCTGCAGCTCCACCACTGTCAGACCCAACCCTAAAATAAAAAAATATAAGGCTTATTGTCGAATGATTGTCTCATTGTCTATGATAAATAAAAGAGTTCTTTTTTAAATTACTTTGCCACTTTATTGCTTACTAGAAGTAAGGCCCACCTGCCTACGGCAGGGCCACCCTGGGGGTGGAAGCGGCCAGAAAGAGAAAAGAAGTAAGGCGCATGGAAAGTGTTTTTGCTTTATTTACAGCTCAGGCAGTACGCATGAGAGACATTAAATACACAGAGACGGCAATATGACACAAAAAATTAAAGTTCGAAGTTGCGT
>JAQFZE010002529.1:0-14369 GCA_034695245.1 Dicyrtomina saundersi | reverse complement strand
GGGGCCCAAAGCTCCCGTATACACAATGTATAAGGAACAGGGGGCCCTTCGGGAATTTTCCGAAATTCCTTATGGCCTGTCCGTCCCTGCTCGTGCAAAATACATTCGTGCAAAATGCTGTGGTACACAATCAGCAATTTTTTAAACCATTATTTTTGGAAAACGTTCATTCGTGCAAAATGCATTCGTACAAATAGAATTCGTGCAAAATGCATTCGTACAAGTAGCATTTGTGCAAAATGCATTAGTACTCAATGCATTCGTGCAAAATACTGTACACAATCATCAATTTTTGTAACTATTTTTTTTGGAAGCAGTGCATTCGTACAAAGTGTATTCAACCTAAGGACATTAGACTTTTTTTTACCGTGAGTTTGGTTTTCTAATAAAAAATACCTAATGATAAATGCCCAAAAATATAGAGGTAAATTGATTTATGTGGTTAATTTAACAGCAAATGTCGTTGATGTTGAGGTCAATACAGTTTCCCGTTTAATTCCTACTAAAATCAACAAAGCATCAATGACTGCCTCTAGCAGCTCCAATATTCCTACAAAGCAGACTTTTCTGAATATGCATGGATTTGTAAAAACGCCTAAAAATCGCCCAAATATTGCGAAAAATTCAGAAAGCTCAAGTCAAAATCCTTCCATAGTACAAAGCGACGTAGCTGTAGAAACGCCAGCAGCCAATGAAGTCGATGCAAGTGCACTTTTGACCAGGAAACCTCCGCCTAAGAAGAGTAAATTAGATACTAGAAAGAACTTTGTTGCTGTTGATTCATCTCAAATCCAATACATGCAAGTAACTTCTAATGGAAAAAGTATTCCTGTTGCAGAGATTATTGGATTTAGTTTCCCTTCGGGAGAAGATATTAGACGTTTTCTTCGGTATCATCGTACAGAAGTCACAAAATGCAAAGATACAGATTTATATGAAATCACAGAGCATTTTTGTGTCATTTGTAGCCTTTGTGAAGGCAGTTCTCCTGATCCAAATAAGAAAAAGCGCAATGCTATTCATTGGATGCACTTACGAAATTCGAACTCAAATTCAGAGGCACATATTAAGGTATGCCGTTTATGTTCGTGTTGACTGATATGTGTATGAGTGAATATTTTGAATTTTAAAATTATGTATGACCATGTACAGTTGTCGTAAGTTCCAAAAAATAAGTATGTTAGTCAAACGGGAAAGAGGGGCAGCTGATGGATAGACAGGCATAGCTCCTTGACAAAAATGTTTGAATTATATAACTGAGAGAGGGGATTGAGAAAGACACCGGATGGACGTCTCTAGAC
The DNA here is from genome assembly GCA_034695245.1 of Dicyrtomina saundersi. Classification (NCBI taxonomy): domain Eukaryota; kingdom Metazoa; phylum Arthropoda; class Collembola; order Symphypleona; family Dicyrtomidae; genus Dicyrtomina; species Dicyrtomina saundersi. The sequence continues at coordinate 13,068 of JAQFZE010002529.1, read as the reverse complement.
AATATTATTTGATTTATATCAAATTATTATACTAACATGGGACATTTTCTAACTGTAAAATCCGAAATGAAGCAAACGCTATCAGAACGTGTACTACTTGGTGGGGTCATTACAACGTATTAAATCATATCAGTGCAAATTGCGTTCTGGCGCCAAAAACAAATTTTAAAATTTTCAAAATTGGTCGATATGAAAAAATTGAAAAATCATATGGAAAATTGAATAGGAATTTAACCTTACCCAATGGGCGTCCCTTACCACTTTTTAATTTTTTGTTTTTTTGGAAATTGTATGTCTTGTGTTATTTGAATATGAATAAGCCTAAAATTAGCAAGGGGTCGTCCATAAATGGTGTCACGCAAATAGTTTAATTTTGTGGACTCTAGGACGCTGTGATCAGCTTTACAATTGCGCAAATTGATATTTCTTTAACATTAGGCACTATAAGTATCCAATCAGACCCGTTGACCCTATTCGTGAGGTCATTTATGAACGAATCCTATTTTTTGTTATTTTTTATTGTAGCGCCAGCATCCTGAAAACTATAAAACCATTCTTGGCGTTCGAGAGGAAAAGCAAAAGAAATTAGAAATGCGGAACTCTGTTGCTAATATTTTTGCAAACAAGTCTGCTTCGTTTGGAATATCTAAATACTCTCGAAATGATGAAAAGCAAAAATTGTTCGATTTAAATGTGGTAAACTGCGTTGCTACAGACTCCAGAACGTTTTCGTTTGTAAGTGGTGAGGGTTGTCAAAAAATGATTCTCGACTTGGACCCAAAAATTCGTATACCGTCAGAAGCAGCCGTCAGGGCCAGAACTTCCAGAATTTCTGAAACAACTGTAAGTTTGAAAACGCTTTGGGATCCCACAAAAAGATTTTTTATCGCGTTTGTTGATACATTTAAAAATTTCTTTAAAACAGCAACATTTTGCTTATACTAATAGTAAGTTAGTGAAGGTCACGCGTGATTGCGCTCATCAAGCGCGCACTTTCGTTAAGGGGTCGTATGTTGTGTTTAAGCAACCCCGCTCAAAAAATATTAAAATATGCAACCTACAAGAAATAAGCCATCGTGGGGTAAAACTTACAGCTTTCTGGAGGCAGAATGACGTCCATGAGGCGTCAAGGTTGAGCGATTTTTGGAAATAAGAAAAGTAGTTTTTAAAAAGCTATCATTAAAAAATTTAACTTCAGTCTTGTAGTGATCGAAATGGTCTGGTCTGGTCTGAGTTTTATGATTTGGTCTGGTCCGACATCACCGGACCGGACCATATGGTCTGGTCCGACGGCCGGACCAGACCACTTCGGACCAGTAAATCTCAAATCAAAATTTTTCTGAGAATATTGGCTAAATTTTTGCTCCGGATTTTTCAAAAAGTAAATATTACTCATTTGAAAAAATTGATTTTAAATGTAATACATAAATATTTATGTACATAGTAAATTCAACACAAAAGAGCATAAAAAAAATTATACCGTCGAATTTCCTTAAAAATTCTTCATATGGTCGGACCAGTACAATTTGGTCTGGTCTGGTCTGGTTTGAAATCCTCGGACCAGACCAGACCTTCTTGAAAGAAGACTGTCTAATCTCCGATTGTGTAATCAGATCTGATTTGTTAAATCCCCAGTGTTAGTTGGAGGGATTTTACACAAACTGACTTCATGCCTGACAGCGTTAAAAAGTGCAATTCAAAGCCAATTTAAATGACGTAGTTTAACGCCGTCTCATAAATAAATGCCGCTCCGAATTTTTCTGTCGTTGCCCCACCGCGAATCTTGAGAACATGGTTTTGTAAATGCCTTATAACCAACATAGGGACAATAATTCGAACAAAGAGATCGACATTCTGGTAAAGCTTTTAACATATTTTCAAATTTTCAAGTACATCATACATTTGCCTAGGCACTCTAGAAGAGATATTTGGTATTTTCATTTTCCTTTAGCTTTTATTAACCACCAAACATGGGAGGATTTTTGTTCCTTACAAAATTATATGGTAAAGGTGCAAAAACGTAAACTTAAAGGTACATACGCAAAAACGTAAAAGAGCAGTACGCCCTAAAATCGTATCACTAAAAACATGCGTGAATAATTATAATTTACTGACGTTAGTTTTTACTGCAAGGGCGTTTCGATAGCTGTCACACTATGTCTAATATCTATACCCATGTGGTTTTAAAAAAACGTAAAAATAATAATGATGCTATTTTAGTTAGCTGCCAACTGTGGCGCCGCGAATGAGATAGGTATTTCAATTTAGAGGTTTTTTAACAAAACTTATCAATAATATTTAGCTAGTCGATTTTCCATCGCATGTGTTTAAAGAAAAATTCTTGAACTGGAATATTTAAAAGGTGTATAAAAATTACAGCGGATATTGTTTTGAAAAATAGTAACATTAATTAGGTACAATTTCATGAACAAAAAAGTTGAGCATTGTTGCGCTACAGTAGATAAATATATTTTTTAAATTTATTATTGGTCACTTTAAGGGGCCGTACACAAAAATCGTCGCCTAAATTTACCAAATATGGGAAACAATCCACTCATGCTGGCACCCTTCAACGCATTGGGTTAATGAAAATGGTTAACAGGGGGTTTCATATGTTTTTAAAGCGACTTCCCCTTAAATTAGGTTACACCACTTGTGTCCTACCCATTGCTAGTAAATTCCATATATACATTATTTTGTTGCAACAACTAGGTAAATAACTTCTGGCGATTGAAAACTATTTTAAGTCACTGTGAGTGGGCAACTGATTTAGTTTTTTGTAAATGCATTTTAACTTTTTATTAAAATAATTAAAATTATTTCAATCAAATATTCATTTAAATATGACTATTAACATCGATTATAAAAGTAAAAGTACAGTGTCCATAGGCTCTGCGTTGAAAAAGTAGGACGAGCAATATAGGGGAAAATGGATAGGGTGCAGAAAAGGGTGCAATATTTGTGTTGCATTTGATTAATTATCCATTAATAGTGCGAAATCGGGTTAGACGCTTCTAATTTGTGAGCAAACTTAACATTATTTTGGTTTTAAAATTTCAAGACTTAAATTTTAGATATTTTTCATGTGTACATATATCCAAATACTATGCAGCTCACACATAGTGCGCGGGGGGTAGCCGTCATGGATTAAATAGGAAACGGGACTTAAAAAGTAAAATAGTCGCCAATATTACGCCCGAAAATATAGTCACATACTTATGCACAGAGCGATTATTGTAAAATACTTTACTTAATATCAACGCGTTTACTCAGCATTACATCAGACTTACATGATTTTATATAATTGTAACGTGTTGTATTGTTTGACAAGTTGTAAAATTTAAAATTTGTGATTGCAGGCGATTCCTGGGTTGGAAAATTGGCTTAGTGATTGCGATTCAGGAACCGTTATTGTAGATAATTGGAACTCTAAACGACATGATAGCATCATGGGAATTCGCTTTCAAAAAATAAATTCAGATTTTAAATTAGAAACTCGAACCATAGGATGTGTTGAGCTAAAGGGATCACACACTGCAACACAATGTTTCGAGAAGTATAAATCGGTTATTAAAAAGTTCAGTCTGGAATATAAGGTAAGATCCGAATAGGAAAATTTTACGGCTTTAAATACAAAATTAAAGCAACATAAAAATTGAAAATTTCATGTACGCAAATGTTATTGATTGGCGAAATAGTTTAATCGTTAGTTCAGTCTGCCTAAAATAGCAATTATTATTATTTTAGTTTATTTTTCGTTATATTAATCAAAACTCAAACCTTTTCAGTTGTTCAAGGAGCTTATATACAGTGTGTCTCATAATTTTAAACTCACCTCTGATTATGGTTTTTTTTCTTCAAGAAAATCAGCGAAATATTTTTTATAAGGTGACTATCTACTATTAATTAGAATTCAACTTTGATTGACCCCCAGGGGTCAAGTGGTTCTCATGCAACTAATTAAAAACAGAAAATTGGGTGTCTCAAAATTTTAAACTCACTTCACGGTTTTTTAAATTCGAAAAGCAATATCTCCCGGCTGAGCCCAAGCAAAAATGTGAAAATTAGTATGCAAACTCTCACATTTCGTCGGTGAAGAGTCATTCTGTCTTAAGTCCGGTGCACGGCTAAAATCATTCTGTCTCAAGTCAATCCAATTCTTAAAGTCATTCTGTCCCAAGTCTTTTAATTGGTAGCTCCTGTCGAGGTCGCTTCCGTGTTGTCCCATGCATAAGGTGGGGGTGGTATGTTACTGACTGCATTGTACTCATGACGTAAATTTTGGGGTCGTCCACAAAAGACGTAATGTTACTATGCTGTACTCATGAAGTACACTTAGGGGTCGTCCACAAAAGACGTAATGTTACTATGTTGTACTCATGATGTACACTTAGGGATCGTCCACAAGAGACGTAATATAAATTTGTATTTCCATGAGATTTTGCACTCTTAAAAAATATGCAAAAACAACATCTTGCACTCTTGAAAAACATGCAAATAGAACATTTTGCACTCTTGAAAAACATGCAAATAGAACATTTTACACTCTTGAAAAACGTGCAAATAGAAAATTTCGCACTCTTGAAAAACATGCAAGTACAACATTTCACACTCTTGAAAAACGTGCAAATAAAAAATTTTGCACTCTTGACAAACATGCGAATAGAAAATTTTGCACGTTAGAAAAACATGCAAATAGAACATTTTGCACTCTTAAAAAACATGCAAATCTAACATTTTGCACTCTTGAAAAACATGCACATAGAACAATTTTGCACGTTAGAAAAACATGCAAATAGAACATTTTTTAAGTTAGAAAAACATGCAAATAGAACATTTTGCACTCTTGAAAAACATGCACATAGAACATTTTGCAATTTTGAAAACATGCACAGAACATTTTGCAATTTTGAAAAACATTTAAATAGAACATTTTGCACTCTTCAAATTTTTTAAAAAGTGCAAAATGCTCGATTTGCATGTTTTTCGAAAGTGCAAAATCTCCAGGAAATACAATTTGTATTACGTCTTTTGTGGTCGACCCCTAAGTGTGTGCAAAACAGTCAGTAACTTGACGTATTTTGTGGACGACCCCTAGGTGTACACATGAGAATAGGTCAACCACATGTCAACTTTTTTCCCTATTTGATAATATGCAAAAATCACGACTTGCACTACTAAATTCCTTTGCACATGAGCACATGTCAACTGATTAAAATTTAAAGAAGTCGTCCATTAGCACAATTAAATTCTCTATAAAATAGCGTGTAAGTCAATACTCAGGTCATTCGGGGTCACGAGACGTCCGGGATTGGACATTACGGTGAGTTGCATACCGCTGAGTCACTTCCATTGACTCTTCGTCTCTTCTGAATTTAAAAAACCGTGAGTTTAAAATTTTGAGAAACCCGATTTTTGGGTTTTTTTATTTGCATAAGATTCACTTGAACCCTGGGGGTCAATCAAATTTGAATCCTTATTAATAGTGGGTAGTCACCTAATACAAAATATTTTGCTGAAAAATTAATACTCGAAGGGAAAGAAACCCAAGATTGGGGGTGAGTTTAATATAATGAGACACACTGTAGTCCTAAAAATGTTTTAATATATTAAAAATAAAAACGTAGCAGTATGTAAAATATTACGGTAGAACAAAAACGTGCTTGTTTGTGTAGGTTTCCCACGTAATGAGTGACCGGGGCTCAAACATGGTAGCGGCTTTCACTAATCCAATGGTTCTATGCCCCAATGATGATCTCGACGAGTACATTCCTTTAAAGGAATTTGAGCGATTATTAAACGAAATGTCATCAGAGTCTCTGGAAGATGAAATGGAAGATAATATTGGAGAGGAAGCGGATATTGTAGAAATTATAAATGAGTTTACTGCTGACGTCGAAAACACAAACACTGAAACTGAGCGCGAATTTGCTGAGTTATTAGAACCTGAAGAAGAGTGGATTGGATGCTGTGCCCACATGATTCATAATTGTGTTTCAAAGGCTCTGCAAGTCAATGATGAAATTTCGTCCTTTAAAAAACACATTCAGCATATTATAGCGTTTTTTCAAGTACGTAATCAACAGCTACAGTCAATGCGATCTCAAACGGGAAAAAAGCTCATTAAATCTATTGCTATACGATGGAACTCATTTGTTGCAGCATTGGAACGATTGACAGAGGTTTGGCTTAAAATCATTATCGTTTATAAGTGGTTTCTGTTAGTATTGTATGCAAAATAGAATTTCTAAAAGCCAGGTTAAATATTACATGAAGTAAAATCTAATTTTATATCTGTACTTTTATTATGCAGCTTATTTTAGATTTTAAAGTATTCATGTTATTATGTGATTTGCAGGTTGAAACATGGAACTTTGTAATAAAGGCACTTAAAGCGTTTTTAAACGATGCAAAAAAAACAGCAAAAGGTAGAAAAGCAATTGAAGAAGGTAAATACCCAAAGCTTCCAGGGCACACAGAGCTTTTAAAGGCTAAAGAACTGATCGACATATTACAGCCATTGAAGGAAGCGTCCAACATTCTTCAAGCAGATACACCGACAGCATCATTAGTGATTCCTACTATAGTGACTGCCTACAAAGGTAAAGAAATGCTGTAAAGTATTTATTTGGCCAAATCTAAGATTCCAAACTTTTAACGTGAAAATTGTCACCAGTAATCCCACTTATGGGTTTTTAAGAAATTTTAAACTTTATTTTTTATTTAAAATTGTAAAGTATTAAATAAAAATGCAAAAACTTCCTCATTTAAAAAAACTTCTTTTGAGTTTAAAAAAAAGAAATGACGTTTTAAATAATGTTGAATTCACAACCAAAATATTTGTAAAACTTAAACAACACTGTAGATGCTACAGGTTGCAAAATATTCAAAAAGTCATTTTCTGGTCATTTCAATATGGCATTTGTTTCTGGTTGGACCAGACCAAACCAGACCAGATTTCACAGGTCCGACCATATACCGAATTTGTGAGGAAATTCAGCTGGACAATTTTGTTTTCTGCTCCTTTTTTGAATTAACTATGTATATGTATATTCATATATTACATTTAAAATCAACTCTTTGAAATGATTAATAATTATGTTTTAAAAACTCTAGAGCGAAATTTTATTCGAAATTTCTCAGTAAAATTTTGTTTTTTAATTTTATGGTCCGAAGTGGTCTAGTCTGGTCTGGTACAGTCGTCGGACCAGACCATAGACCAGACCAGATCATATAACAAGGACCATACCAGACTATTTCGATCACTACAAATAACCAAAACAAACATAACGTATTTCTTCCAATATTACGTCTTGCGTACTATTCAAACTCGAGCTTTGACCACCCGAGTATAAATAGAGACCCACGCACTGCCATTAGGTAGTGTATTAAATAGATCTGCTTACTGTCCAAACTCAGAGAGCCACCTCTTGAGTACTACCCGCGTATTATCACAGAAAACACGGAACTGTATAAAAAATATAAATATATTCTGTTTTACCAAAAACCTCCACATACTTTATAGGTAATTATAGATGTGCCTAAAATTTGTTTTCTAATCCATTTAAACTTTTATTATCCAACAGATTTGATAAAACTAGGCGACGTACATTATTTTGGAGCGGTGCGAAAAATGCTGCTTTCTGAAATTAAAAAAGCATTTGAACCTGTTCTACAGAAACTTCCTTTTGTTCTTGCAACAGTGCTGGACCCCCGAATAAAATCCGAAATATTTCCTAGACAAACTGTCGGTGTATACAGCGAAAATGGTGAGCAAAACTAAGAATTGAATACTGTTTAATTATAAAATTTTTATTAATATAACGTACGCAAAAATTAATTCTAATAGCAAAATACAATAGAACTCTATGGGTCTTCAAAAGCAAGCCAAAGAGCCTAGAGGGACCCACAAGTCTATACAAATCAGTGCGCAAAATAATGTAACTATATTTAAATAAAACTGTATACAAAATATTTTAGCGGATTCATAAATTATTTCACGGATTCTTGTATTTTTGGACGCTTGATTTGTTCGCTCAATACATCAAAATAATTTAACCAAAAAGTAACATTTGATGGTGCTACCAACGCACACTAACCGCAATGTTGAATTAAAATTACGAACTTCAAATAGAACATACATACCAAATTCTCAAAAAATTTTAGTTTTTTTTAGTTTACCAAATTGTGTTACTGCAAGGTGAAGATTTTGCAACAGTGCAGATTCTGTTAACAACATTGCAGTTGCTAACAAGTTGTAAATACTACTTTTTGCACTTTTTGGAATCATGTAGATACCACTTTTGCTTTTTCGAAAAGTTGTAGATAGCACCTTTTGCATTTTTTAAAAACATGAAAATGAAGTTAGGGGTCGTCCATAAATGATATCATGGGTGGGGTTAATGGGTCTACTTGGATATTGATGACATCCCATGTTAAAGATAGCCATTTACGCAATGGTTAAGCTGATGACAGGGTAGTCATAGGGTTCAAATAATAGAGATATTTCGATGATATCATTTATGGACGACCCCTTATAGGGTCTTTTTTAGAGCATTTAAATCAAACAATTTGTAATTTCAAAAAATATTCTATTCAGACAGCGTTTATTATTTTACCACTCACAATTTCAATAGTTTGCAGTAAAGAGGTTCGCAATAGGTCTAAATTTGAAATTTTAGATTGAGCGGGAAATTTACAAAAGTTTTTTAAAAAGCGCAAATCTCTTTTTATAATCCTATATTATGCAAAATAAATTTTTTCGAGTTTTTAAATTATGTAAATTGTTTTTTTTTGTCTTAGAAAAGTGCAAAATATAAAGCCCCTATACTGTTACTGCTTACCTTATTTGTGTGCAGAATGCATTGTAATAGGTAATATAATATTTGTTTGATTTGTTTGTTTTTTTCACTTCATTAGAAATTGAGAGCCATTTTGTTGATTTAAACTTAAGCGAAACCCATATCAATCAAAATACTGCTGAAACTGCAAGTGAGTGCACTATTGATAGTTCAAATGAAGATGAAGAGGGTAGTTGGTTGCCACAATCTTTGAAGACTTTACGCCTCCCTTGCCAACAGCACGTGATTGCATTAACCCGAAAACATTTTCACAAAGCTATTTATTCAGAGGTCGCAATTGTAGACTGTGATAAGCCGGGCTCGTCTAGATCAGGAACGTCAAAACCTCAACCCAATTCGTGTCATGGTTACAGTCGAATGTTGTCAGGATGGAAGCAGAAGCCACCAAATCAAATCAATGCAGCACTCAGAGACGAAATAGATGAATATCTGACGGAACCGTTGCAAGATACCTACAGTAATAATTTGAACAAAGAGTTTTCTTTGCAGTATTGGAAGCACAATAATTCCAAATGGCACTATTTATCCCAGTACGCTCGCAAATATTTGGCTATTCCCGCGTCATCTGGAACTTGCGAAAGATTGTTCAGTATTTTGATTAATATTGGCAGAGCCCGAAGATCTGAAATTAAAGTTGATACAATGGAAAAGCTCATTTTTATTAAAGAAAATGTATTTAGGTCTACTTGAGCAGACCTTGGCCGAAAACTAAACTTTCGTTATTGAAAACAACATTTGAGAAATAATAACTTAAAATGAAGCGACATGTACATATATGGTAATAATATACATATTTATTTATAAGCATTTTTTCCTACTGTGCAAGATTGCTAAACAAGTACTGTTATTTGGAGGTTGTCCATGATGTATACATTCAAACGTTTAAAAATGTGTTTATTTTCTAAATATGCTGTTAAGAACTCATTTTTAGTGATTCGTTTTTTTCTTTTTATTTTATAGATTTTTACTAAAGAATTACAAATAAACTATACAAGCGTTTTCATATCTGCTATTATTGTTTAGTAACATGAGTACTAACTTCTTCCTTACACATTTCCAGGAAATTATTTTATTTTATAGTTCGCAAAGTTTTTGTTCTGGAGTATTTACTTCTATAGTTTTGGTAAACAAATAAATGAGTGGCGTTACACTTGCTTAATTATCGTAGCGAAAATAAATTGTTTGCGTCCTTTAGTTTTGCAGTTAGATATTATAAATTACTAACGTTGTAACAATTTCGATAATAAACCATGTGTAACTAATAGAATATTTATTTTAATTGTTTAATCTTTTATTTAATTCTGTTGAAGTGCATTATAGGGAACCTTACATGAAAAAAACCTTTTAATAACGAAATTGTAAACAAAGGATTATTACTCATGGCATAAAATATACCGATAAATATTTATGACAGCGAGAGATGTGGCAGTTTAGACCAGTTAAAAGGGCATTGTAATAAATTAAAATAAAATAGAATTTTAATAGGCCTTTAATACGGAAACGTCTCAGCGCTCTTTTTTTCTAATTGTGCAAGTATCAGAGCCTAATAATTTGCCCAGCGCAGGCAGTCCTTGCTACCTAAATTTTTAAAAATACGTACTAAATACGACGGAGTAATTGGACTATTTAACGCTTTTCAAAAATATTTAAATGGAATATTTTGGCTTTTCAAAACCATGCAAATAAAACATTTAACACTTTTCAAAAAACATGTAAAAGGAACATATTGAAATTCTTCGAATCAAGCAAAATATAATATAAGGCACTTTTTTAAAATATGTAAAAAGAGTAGTTTTTGTTTTAAAAACCATAACCAAAATAAAAATAGTGGTTTTTGCATGGAAACAAAATGCTGTTTAAGATAATTCCTATTTTCGGCCCTGGCAATCATTCTTTGTGTGCAGAATCTTACATGTGGATTTATTCCTAATTTGGCACTGAAAAATCTAGCAGTCACACAAATTCAGGTAATATTAATTACCACGTTATCGCAGAAAAAAAAAATATTATAAATTAGGATATTGGAATTAAAAATAGGCTAAACCAGGCTACTTTAAAATTTAAAAAAAGAAATTAGCTAGGCTACCACTCGTTTAAGTAGGCTTAGGTGGGTTACACAGTTCATTTTTTTTTGAAAATGTTACGCTTTATGTTCATTTATACTGTGTAGGTAACCCCTCCCAGCATCATGTCTTTAAAAACACGGAACAAAAATCAAAGGAAATTAATTAAAGCATTCTCAACTTTAAAAGAAGCTGACGTATTTATAGGCGAGAATTGGAGAAAGTTGTACAGGAATAAAACCAAGTATTAGAAAATTGACTATTTCGTACTTAACAGTGTATTATTGTTTCATACATTGCAAGACCTGTACAGCAAATGTCCAAATAGTTTCTCCTGTAGACGGTCGTGCAGATTACTACAAAATTCATGGAATAAAACACAGTAATCTGCCAATAAAACAGGCAACTGACTTACTGGAATTACAGAGAAAGACTATACAAGTTCTCTTTGAGCACGAGCAAAGTCCAAATGCAGTTTTACGTTTTGCAGTTTCCTCGTCGTATATTTTAAAGAATTGTATACTTTCTTCCAAAATCACAATAAAAATAATCATTTTTTATCCATAAAACTTTTACTTTTTGTGTCTTTATTGGTACTTTATTGGTACTTCTTAACTGCCAATACGTCGATCATAACTGCAAATTCTTCTGCAGTCACTCACAACTAAAGGAAGCCGACGACAGGGCGTCTGAATGCTTAACCTATTTCATTTTTTCCATTAAGGTACCTACTTAATTACATTATCAAGCAAAATGCATCACTTCTACCAAGAAATAGGTTTGTTTAAAGTATTATGGTTCTTTGACTGAATTATTGTAGTAAGTAACTTTTTTGGTAACTGTAATAACAAAAATGACAAAACACAGGGACAGTCAACATTATTAAATCGAACCCTATTTCTTTTTCAGGGCATAAACACAAAAGTAGCTCCTAAAAATCAGGGAGAACAGCAGCGCCATTTTAAAGAAGGCAATGAGATTGACGTACGCTAAGTAAATGAGAGAAATCAATTGGGGGAGATTCTGTATAAAATAATATGTGAATTAAAAAAAATAGAATCTAAAATGTTTCTTATAGTAATTCCAATTTTTGAATCAAGTACCTACGTTGGGAAAAGACTGAAAAATAAATTTCAAGTCAATCTTAGATATTAGATCTAGTGCAATATCTACATTATATAAATATGTACTCAAAAGGAGGAAAAGTACGGGAAGGAATAATTCAGGTAGGAAAAGTCTAGGTAGGAATAATTCTAGTAGGAAAAATCTGTGAAGGAATAATCCAGGAGGAAAAAATCTGGTGGGAAAAGCCTAGGTAGGAATAATCTAACATGATGATCCTATATTTAATAAAATATAGTAAAATAAATGCAGTTATTCATTTGTTGCGTCGTCGTTAGGTTGTACTCGTAGTATAGTCCTTACAATTAACTATTTGTGTCCTTTCTTTCCAATAGAACTGCTAGGCTTAAAAAACCAAAGAGAATGATTTCACATAATTAGAATACCAACAGAGTTTACAAGGTAAAATCTGTTAGTGAACAAAATGTTTTAGTACAATTTGGTGATTTTAATTTGCTGTTAAAATTTAAGGAGCATGTCACACTGTTTTGTTCGTGTTTATGTAGTTTAACATTACATTTACTCTGCAAACTGCAAACAATCTTTTAAGCTTTTCCTGTTAACAAGTTCTACACTGTTACAGGCGCAAGCTAGGCGCTTCAACAGTTTACCGCAAAATCCATACCACGTAAACGTCTAAACAATTTATTTGTTTAAATATTCAATCGATATTATTATCGCTATCAAGATTGCATTTCTATACAAATAACATAAGAGTAAAAAATACAAGTGGTGCCAGTTGCCAATTTAATTGCGCAGATAAAAACACGAAAACTACATTTTTTTAATTTTGGGAAATTTGTGGGGTTTTAATTTTTCAAAGTCAGAATTTGTGGGATTTTTGTGGAATTTGTTGCAAACGAGTCTAAAAAATGAAAAATTGTGGGTTTTCACAAATGTTTTCACTAGAATAGGAACATTTTGTGGCAAAAATGCTCATTTAATTTGTGGGTAAGGCAGGGAACGTCAAAATATCCTATCTAAAATGTGGGGATTCTAAAACGTGGGAAATGCGCCCTTTG
>JAQFZE010002528.1:0-14372 GCA_034695245.1 Dicyrtomina saundersi | reverse complement strand
TGGTGGTCTCTAATAGAACCCGGGGTCTCTAATAGATCCCGGGGGTGTCGTTAATAAATCATATGGGGTGGTCTCTAATAGATCCCGGGGTCTCTAATAGATCCCGGGCCTCTAATAGATCCCGGGCCTCTAATAGATCCCGGGCCTCTAATACATCCCGGGTCTTGGCCAAAGTTTAAAATAGATCCCGGGCCTCTAATTGATCCCGGGCTAAGTTTCACGTATATCCCCCCGGGATCTATTTGGAGCTTTACGGTACTTGTACTTACACATACTACTGTTAATTTAGGTATCTATTATTTTAAATCTCATGACATCCGGGCCGGATAATGTGGCCAGCACAGGCAGCCCCCGCTGCTTGAATTTTCAAAAAACATGTCAATGGAACATTTTGCAGTTTTCAAAAATTTGTAAAAAGAATGTTATGACTTTTCAAAAACATGCAAATAAAATATTTTGCACATTTCAAAAACATAGAAATAAAACATTTTCCACTTTTCTCAAAACATGGAATTAGAACATTTTGTAATTTTCTGATTCAAGGAAATCGAACATTTTGCACTTTTTTAAAACATGTAAATACAACATTTTTCTATACCAAAGAAAACCTTCAATATAATCAAAATGTTGGTTTTTGTATGGAAACAAATTGCTGCCTAAAATCAATTCCTTCGTCCGGCCCTGCATGACACTACTGAAGAATGAATACTGCGAGCGGAAAGAAGCACAAAAAGAGATGCGAAATAAGGACGATTCAGTGAAGTACTTAATAAATTAATGCTAATGTATCAGTAGTCCAACAAATTTATTCGTTGTCGTATAAAAACAGTAAAAGTCAATTATGACAACACGAGTGCCTACATAATTATTCTGTCTGGTATTTTGAATTATTGTAATCTATTTATAATTACACCCAGCCTCTGCTACTGAGAACTGAGACTGGAACTGGAAAATTTTATTTAATATTCACTACTTAAAGTTAGACATAAATATAAAGAAATTACAAAAAAAAACTCAAATGCATTATAATATATAGGTACATAAGATAGTGCCACAAAAGCAATCCCGTAATTACATTACCTATGTCTACGTAGGTAACTCAACTCAACAGTTCCCACGACCATAATATTGCTATTATTATTCCAAACGGACAAAATGCATGTGTTAAGCGTGTCATAGTAAAAATTCAATCGTAGGATTATATACCTTTATTGTACCATGTAATACAATATAAGCCTTAAGTAATATAATGCATGTAATATTATTCTTTGTACTTAAATTATAGAGCTGTTTTTGATATAACCTCGAAATGACATCAGATGTACATCTGCTGCTCATCAAAGCTTAAATAATGCAATGTAATGAACTAGCAGAGCCTCAAAATAATAAAACTCGATAAGTGTAAGCGTAAATGTACTGTACCACAATATAGCGTCCAGCGTCTCAGGGCAAAACATTCAAATTCAAAGCCCATTTCAGCTTAACAACATGCATTGTAGGATTGAAGACTTGAGCAACCGTTACTCTACGTAATCATGAATATTGTAAAAAATGTCAGCACAATGTAGAACACTAATTTCTGATTCCTATTCTCCGTGTACCTTCCTTGAATCTTATAAGAATCAAGAGATACCGGCATCACAGCTTGTTTCCCTCTAATCACAAAACACGACACAAAAAAAGCGAAATATTTAAATACAATATATAATAACAGGGTGCTTCAGATGAATCCGAATGCTGGCTGAATGAAACATAAATACAAAACAAACTGGTGATGATTTAAAACATGCGATTGGATTTGTACAGGAAAAACCGTAGACACCAGAAGTAATGAGGTTTCTTGAGACAGTTGACGAGATAATCTTGTTTTCAAATATCAAAATAGGTCCTCATCTTCAATATCATTGAGCTGAATGGGAAATCCAAAAATTTTCTTTAACTTGTTCTGACTTATATAGATTATCGATTTAAATATTTTTGACCATTTTCCATTTACTCCAGGATCGTCAGAAAGTCTGTGAATTATAAATATGGGAAATAAAATAAATTCAGGATAGATCTGTACATTGCAAAATTGGACGTTGAGTACTTCAAAAGTCACCAATACTGCGGAATACTAAAATTGACTACATAATTACTTATTAAGGGCTTACCTATTTATAAATTTTAAAAGTAACTGGATGTGCTTCAAGTAATGACCAGATATAAGTTGGTTAAAATAATCGGTTAATCCCTTTAAATCACTACTGGTAGGATTCGGCAATGTCTGAATTCCTTCTCGGATTATGTTTCGAACCTGTGCTACGTCAGTCTTATCATTAAGGGCAGGTAGTGAGATCAGCTTGGTGGTCCCTGAAAATACGACAGTTGTGAATCCTTCTGGTTTGGACATCGTGGGTAGCGTATCTTTATTCGTATATTTCCACCAATTTATTCGATTAAATGGGACTTCTTCAGGTTTCTCATTTGGCAAGATTCGTACAGTCCGATGAGCTTCCTTCTCTTCTCCTTTATCTTTATCAACATAGTCATCTTCGCTTTTCATATTTGTCTTAGTGCCTTGCTGGTTAACATTATTTCCTCCTGCATTGCTATGCGACTGGATTTGGTTTTCACTTCCTCCTGCCCCTCCAACAGAACCTATTGCCCCGGATTTTGTACTCTTCAGAAACGTTTCTTTGGATTTTAAGTTTTTCTTAGGTGACGGATGATGGACCTTCTTTTTTGGTGATTGAATTCGAGATCGAGAGTTCGGATTTGAAACTTGATTATTTTTAGACTATATGAATAAATTAAAAATATATGAGTGAAACCAAATTGTATTGAATCAATCCATTAAAGCAATAAATAATAATAACAGTAATTATGTAGGTCTGTAACTGAATCTCTTGATCCAAGTAATACGATTACCTTTCTAAAATCTGCCTCCACCTCCTCTCGAATCTCTTCGGGGAGAGCATCCATAAAACTTTCATTTAGCTGAGAAATATTTTCAAAAGGATTCTGGACTTGTGGATATTTTAAACATGCATCTTTTCGCTTAGTTTCCTGTGCAACTTCTCGGTTTTGAAGAATTAAGGCTGCTCTAGAAGTAGAAGGGACTGGCTCCTGTTCATTAGTACTAGTATGATTATTAAAATTAATATTACTGTTAGTATTGTTTTCAAGGTTCGGATCTACAATTGGTTCGGCGTTCGGAGTTTTAATAGAAAAAAAATCCCGAACTTCACTGGCAATGTCGTCTGGAAGTGCTGCTAAAACACTAAGGTCAATTTTTAAACCTGAAGACGAAGAAGTGGAAAACTCGTTAGCACGGTCATCGTGAACTGTGAAATTCTCATGATGGTTCTCAATGTTGTTATTTGATTTTTGAAGAGGTTCAGGTACACTGGTCTCGGTATCACACAAGAATGGTACACTAATATCCGCATCGGCACTCAGATTGACATTGACAATGTTGTCTACGTTTGCAATAGTATTATTACAACTACCATTATTTGGATTTCCAATTTTGTCCGCTCTTTGCTGACCTTTACTGAGGGATGTGAAAAGAGTTTGTTGAACTCCCTGCCCCTTTTTACTGTGATCAAAATCAAATGTGAGACTTTGGAGATGAATTCCTATCCCCCGATACTTGTCCACATGAAGAGGCACGCGTTTTGTGAGAGACAGCAAGGATTTATAAAGTATGGGAAAATCTCTCGTGGGATTCATGAGGGAGCCACTTTTATTGTGAACATCCACGTAGCCGTGGCCACCTGACTTTTTGGGCTCTGGAGCCCCTTTCTGTTGTGTTAATATTGTCAGCTGAATTTTACTTCCGTACGCTTCAGCCTCTTCGGCTCGTTTACTTAGAGCTCTGGCCATGTTACTCAAAAGTTTTTCAAGTTGGCTCCATTCTTGGAGACGAATTCCATAATTGATGTCGATTGAGATGGACTTTGGGCGTTCATAGTCAAACATTAGCTTCGTCTCCTCAATCCCACGACATGCGCTGAAAAGAAACGTACCATAAGTATTTAAATAAATTACAAATTACATACAAAAACGGTACATGGCGTTTCTTAGTGGAAACGATAGAAGTGAATTTTAGGGAATACTTGATTTATTAATTAACATACTTGTGCATCATTTCCCCTTTCTTGGCTCCAAACAAATTCTTAAGCTCATCCAATTTTACCTTTGACAGATCCCCACAAGTCCTTACATTTGGATACTGTGAAATCAACTTATCTATCATACTGGCTCCAATACCGGGAATCTCATTAAGCGGTCGACTGGACATACATTCTTCTATATTAACAGTATCGATGATAAATATCCCATCTGGCTTGGCTCTTTTTGACGCCATCTTAGCAAGCAGTCGATTTTTACCAATACCGATGGAAGCTTTACATTTCGTTTCCTCAAAAATGCGTCTTCTAATATATTCAGCCAGATTTCCAGGGGAAGACCCTGCAGTACTTTTCAGGACGGAAGTAACGTCCACCAGGAGTTCATCACAACTTCCAGGCTCAATGTCTAGTGTTAAGCTGCAGCAAGTACCATTAAAACATAAAATAATTATTAAATTACAATATAATGTTGAAAACTATTTACCTCGCGATTTGTAATACATTACAATTTAAAACTCATACCCAGAGACTATGTCACAAAATTGGTCAGACACTCTTTTGTAGGCTTGAAAGTCATACGGTATGACTTCAAGGGCTGGACAAAGTTTTCTTGCTTCAGAGACCCACATTCCGTTGTAGACACCAAATTTTCGAGCTTCATAAGAGGCACAAGCAATATCTGAGTTGGATAATACAGTTTTTGAACCGGTGAAATGTGTCACTGCTACCGGGCAATTTATCATGTGAGGTCGAGTTAAGCGTCCCACAGATACGAAAAAACAGTCCAAATCAATTAGAAATAGAACATCTAAAACAAATACACATTATTTTTAAAATTAATCATCATGCGTACAAGTTAAATTAAGAATCAAAAAATTACTTTTATTATAAATTAGAAAGTGCAAATATTCGTTTCGTACTTTCACTCGAATTAAAATCGACGGAGTTGTGATTTTGACTCCTTGAATGCATTTCCTCCTGGTACTTAATGAGTTCAAGGAACTTATGGGAGTCCCGATTTCTCCTCATTTGCGCAACGTGCTGCTGGAGTAGCCGTTTCATGGTTGAAATATTATGTAATCTTGAATGATCCCAAAATTCTTCTAAGAATCCATCCTCCCAAGCCATGAGTCTACGATTGGCTACAACAGAACAAGTGTTACATGCATATTCAAAAATTATAGGTATGTAGCGGGTAGAATATTAATTAAATAAAAAAAATACATAATGGTAATGGTAGCATGTAAAGTTTGTGAGGGCATACCTTTATTTGGAGATTCTTCTTTCTGGATGGCATTCAGTTCGTGGTTGCTGGTGGTTTTTACTGGACTGGTTTTGACTTTAGAGGGCGAAGAAGATATAATGTCTCCATCTGATTTATTACAAACAGGCTCTGAAACTAATTGAAAGGCTTGAGTGAGAGTTTTCTGCTTCTGTTCCCTATATTTAATTGTACAAAAGAGTTTATTTGAAGGAACCAATTGATTTAAAAAAGCAATTTTCTAGATAGTAAACCGAAGCAATCACTTCAAAGAATTGAAAACAATGTAATTCGTTTGTACAACTCACTCGTTAAAGTCAAAGAGAAGAAATTTCCTGTGATCTAGCATATTGCCAGCAGCAATACTCTGAACGACCCATTCTGGACGAACTGTTTTATGCCCCCATTTTCTAAAATATCGTAAAATAATTAAAAATCCGGACTAGCATATTATTTAAGGAATTAACAATCATTAAAACCTTCTGAGCTCTATGTGATTCTTAACCTTAACTAACGCACACACAAAACTGAACTGATTTTTATGTGGAGCATTTTAATTAGAGAATTTAAAAATACAAATAGAGGCACCTTTTTGTAGCCTCTGAAAGATTAGAAGCTATAATAAAGTTTGTGGAAGCAGATGGGTAAGTTTCATATTGTCCACCGTGTTGAAGAAATATTGCGCGTAAATTGGTTGGATTCACTGAAAGAATTGATTAAAAAACTACATTTACAAAATTGGAAGCACGTTTGGTACGATGGATAATATCTGATGTGTTTAAACGCTAAAGACAAAATAAAAGTTTATAAAATAGTATCCATAAGCCTCGAATATTCTTGATGTAATTTAAATTTATCATGTGAATATTGTGGATGGAGGGATAAAATGCTAAATCAGAATAGGGAAACTAAATTCTCACCATGTCCATTGATATGTATTGTCATACCAGCGAAGATATTACTTTCACACCCATTTTGGACTGACTCATTGAATTGGGCATTTAACTTGGCTCTCTTAGCTGACATATAATCGCCCTAAAACATTGAATATAAACAAAAAACATGTAAATTCATTTGCTTCATTTTCCCAATGACACCTTCATAAGAGACTGTGAAAACCCGAGTAACGAGAGATGAAGAATTTTACACAATTAGGTATATGTCATTACACATTCAACATTACTTACTTAATAACATTATAAAATACTATCATCAAATTGCTATATAAATTAAATATCAATGCAATTTACTGCGAAGTGAACAATTTTACGCTTACCCAGCCTTCAAATCCATTTTCTTGGCCCACCTTCTCCTTTTTCCCACCACTCATTGTTTATTGCAAATCTTGGGAATAGTTAATTATAGTATTGTCAATATGTATTACACATGGAGAGATTCCGTTGTTTTAATCCACACAATATTATACAATGTCAACTACTGACTCGTTCCGGCTCACGTCGAAGAGAAGGTCAAGCATAGGGCACAGGAAGCCCTTTCAGTTAAATTTAAAACACTTCATTAAAAGTGAGAATCCAATTTGTAATTAAGACCAGAGGATTAACTTGCTCCGACTCATGGACTCATGGACGAAACCTTACAAATACTTAGAATGACCCGTTACCGGGAGTAGTTATGGACCTTACGAGCCAAATCCATAATCCCGAGAAAGACTACGACAACGTGATTGTGATTACCCCCGAAGAAAATTCGGGGTGAAAGTACTTAAATAATATGAAACCTTACTGAAGCTGAACTGAACCAATGTCAATGGCACAGCATTGGCGAACTCGAACTCGAAAATACGAAGAAAGGAAAATTATGGAGATTTAGATGAGATACGAGCCTTTTTCAGAGGATGACCAGGACCACTGCTTAGCAAGGAGCGCGCGTAGATCTTCAAGAATCCATTGCCAAGGATATCTTGCTAAATGCCCACTACTTACGAATGTTCAACTTTTATTTTTTTGAAATAAATTGAATTATTATTCCATCAGTCATTTCGTCAGTCAAAAATTAGAATACACATTTAATATACTTGAACTTAAGGCATTAAGTAATTATTCTTGAAAACCTTAAGGAGTGGGAGGCCTTGTTTCTTTCATTGAGGGTACTTCCTGTCGTCTTGTCTCTCTCCAAACTCCAAATCAAGCCCAACACCAGCACCAACCAATCACCTATACATTAGGCTACTTAGGCAACAATCAACAATTACAAAGTAATCACGTCATGGCTGGACTTTGAGTTTATTAGTACTTAATTATATTTTTCTTTAATTCACATTATTTAATAGAAATAAGGCTGTTTACTCTGCGTATAGACGCTCTTAGAGGTTCAGTCAGTATTAAGTTCTATGTATATCACCATTTATAGGCCTGCTTGAGTTGTAATTTTAAGTTGTATTCAGAATTCAGAGCAAAGCAGTAAAGTGCAATTTGCAGTTGTGCAACAGTGACTTATTAAAGTTTTTTTTCCCATGGACTACATTTTGGTTGTTGGTTGTGTAGGTCGATTATTTCAGTTTCATTTTTGCTCCACGCAGCAAACTAGCTAGCAATAGCAATCATCGCAACGCACCAACAACCAATGTTGAACGTCCCCAAACCACAATAAACTTTGAGAATTACTTTAGGATACTATAATTTATTATTTACATTATATTTATTACATCTTAAGATTATTATAGTGAAAGGCGGGCGGGCTACCTTACTGTCATTTGTGATTTAGTGAAGGGTATAACAACATATAAGTAGGTACCTACATAAAAATATTACAGTAACAACAAATTCAATTATGATGTATGCTTTTATCTCCTCGAAGCAAATGAAATCAAAATTTCAAAAGTAGCCTGTCGAAAGAATGATTCGTTTCATAATTATTATTCGATAACCATTTTTTTTGTAGACTATTACACTATCCAAGTCCCAAGCTTCCACTCTAATGATATACGATCTGTTAAATTTTAGGTTGGAAAAGAGTAACTGTTTGATAGAATACAATGTCGTCGGCTCCAGGTTGTGCAAATGACCCTCCTGGTCATTCTTTTCTGTCAGCGGTGGCTGAAGTGAAGAACATGGAAAATGCCTTGTTATCACTGCTGACGTCTTTCCATTCGGGTGATCTCAGTGCTTTCGGTGAGTTATTCGTATTTATAATGTAGTAAGAATTTTTTTTCTGTCATCTATTTCACTACACCTACTTATATAGTTACATTAATTTTATCATTTGCGGAGCTTAAATCATTGCCACATATTGCTAATGGTCGTAGAGCCGAACTTTCTACAGTAGTATAGAGTAGTATGCACAGCGTTATACCATTAATAGTTAACATTTGAATGATTAGGGCATGGCCATTCCTTGGACACAATGGAAGCTATCCGGGCGAAGCAGGAGCGTCTTGCTAGACTTCATTTCGATATTGGTTTATCAAAAGTATGTTGAAACTTTAGCTTTAATTACATTTATGGGATTGGTGGTGAATTAATGAAAATATTTCATTGCTAAAAGTTAAAAATATTGAATTATATTTTGTACATTTTAAAATAATCCTCAGGGCCAGGGTAGTGTTAGTGGTGAAACCTCTCATCAAAGTAACTGGATGTCTGAATCGGATCAAAATAAACTAGTTGCTGGACTTCGAGAGCTATCCATTGAAATTGAGAAGCTTCACGAGAAATCTAGCTAAAATTATGTCCTGTTCGTGCTCTTAGCTTTCTTTCTATGATGCTTAACCTTTGACACCAATTATAAGCACATAACGTAAATGCTATGATCTTGTTGCTCACTTGAGTTTTGAATAATAAAATAACTTACACTTACTTGTACTTAGTTTACATAAGTAGCTCATGGTATTTCTATAATCACATTTATTGCATAAAGTAACGTACAGGTGTAATATATGTATAACGTGAAGATCCATAACTATACGAACGTTATCCATACGTAATGTCTCATTAAAAAATTAACATAGCTACTGATCTATAGTCTGTAAACACTAATATCACTATTTATTAATGCTGAGGTACATTTTCACAGAGTAAATTATTCATCATAAAACTGGAAGAAGGGCTACACTAATCTTAAGCCATACCCATACGCTACTGTTAAACAGTAGTAAACTAAAAATACTAATTATTCGGGATCAACATTTGCCGAAGAATTGACAAACATATTTCAATTTCAACATAACAGGAGTGGATCTGGTAAGGGTAACGCAGTAGTAAATATGTGTGTCGATTCCCTATAATGCCATGTAGACATATTTGTAGACTATTAGCTAGTACATATACAATAAATTTTAACCAACCACAGAACGAATACTAGAAAAATATATTTACGTTATCAAGGCTTTCGGGGCAACTTTTTAATCATCTCTACATAATAATTGATTTATTATACAATTTAGTAAATATCTTGTTTATTGATTATGTGAAACGGTTTGAAGCATATGAGATGCAACCATGTTTGCTGGTGCTGATGGGACAGTTTGTAGAGTTTCGGGGGCAGCTGATGGTTGAGGTGTAGCTTTGAGTAAACCTAAAGACTGGAGACAAAAAGCTGCAGCATTTGCCTTGGCTAGTTTTTTGTTATTTGTCGCAATACATGGCTGATACTCCACACCATTCACAGTCACTTTAAAAACAAAGGATTTTTGATGAGGCGGTCCATGTTCAAAACAAAGGTCAAAGGACGGTGGTCCCCATCGTCGTTTGGTACAAAGCTCCATAAGAGCTGAGACAGGGTGTTTCCCTAGGCGGAAACAAAAAAAAACAACCAAGAGTTAGATGAGTTTTAGATTCTGATTTTAAATAAGAAATTCAAATAATACATTTTTGCTGAAATCAGAAAACGTTGGCTAAATACAAAAATAATTTTACAAGAAGCCTTGTCACCTCTTAAAGTGTACAATACAATTACGATTTTATGACGATGACGAGGAAATTCAGAAACGTTTTACATATCATGGGGCTTTGATTTCCACAAAGATAACGGATAATAAAGATGTCTTACCACTCAAGTCGTAGATCATGCTGAGATTGGCTTGAGGTCCTTTGACCTTGAGATCTGCCTGAGAAGTAAGACCCTTCTTGTCCGTTTTGACATCTAAAGCTAAAGGCTCTGTAGATCCTTCCTTGTTTTTCCCCAATCCTTCCCCAGGTCGCCAACCCATCTTCTGAAGGAGATGCATTCCCATTCCGCTTGCGACCTCCTTTGCATTCTTGAGCTGATCCCGCTTTGCCCATGCCTGGGGTCCAGACCCCAGATCTGATGGGGTCAGAAATTTCGGCTCTAATGCTTTTGCTTGTGCCCACTGCTCCATCTGCCAAAATTAATAATGTACTGATTATTCCGTGAAAATGTCTTGAGAGTGTTTTAAAAAACAAAGGGTCCTACACGTAATAAATGTGTACCTCCTGAAGAGCATTTGTAAGCTGACTCTTGGCTTCTTCTGACTGAGGATTTTCTTTAAGTGTACGCATTGCCTTTAATCTTGCGGAAATGACTGAGCCAATGTCCACATGGGGTAGCATCGGTGGCTCCACAGAAATACCCGTATCTTTAAGTTCTACTTTTACTGGTAGCACTTCTTCCACTGTTTCTATCAATTCTTGTTCTGGCACGACTACTGTTGGAGCCACCGTCCCCACCACCACTTTCTTATCCTGCATCGGAGGAAGCGGAACTAAGGCAGTTTCACTTTTCCCTTTTCCTGTCTTGTCCTGCTTCTCAGTATCTTTCTGCACCTCTTTCCACTCCAGCTCTTTGATTTCAGTATACCTGTGCTGACAACCACTTGAGACGGGGAATTGGGTTTTACGAACTGCATTTTCAATGGCCATTTCTTGTGGGGTTCGGACAGGAAGAGGTACCGCATTGCGAATGTTCAGTGTGATCTGTGGCATTGGACGATCTTTGACGACAAAAGGGTGATGGATGAAATGCGTGGGCTCATGTCCATCCGACTCATTTCCGGAGCGATTTCCATTTACATCATCTCCACCATGTGACTCATTTTTAGCTAAACGACGACAGTACGATGTTAATTCCTCCACACTTTTCCCGCCCGCTTTAATAGCAACAATTTGATCGCGCGAAAATATATCTGTGGGTAGAACACCCTTCTTCATGAGTAGCGTTGCATTTCGTCTTGCAATTTCCAAGAGTTTCGGCTTGTCAATGACGTCTGAGGGATGTCTAGATCTTGACCTGGATCGTGACCTTGACCTTGGCCTACCATACTGACTGTAACTAGGAGCATATCTAAAGGGTTTCCTTCCACCATTGTTATCGTCGTCATGGTAATAATCAGATCTTCGACCACTACTAAATTTATTGTAGTTGGGTTGTCTCACGTCAAAACGATGATCGTCGGATCGATGACGAGACGGGGAACTAGTCCGATCTGAATATCGATAATCCGAAGTTCTTGATGGAGAACTTCTCCGGTCATATTCACGGTCGCCGTCGGTATAACGTGATTTTTTGTCTATATCTCGATCAGTTCCATCTTTGAAATAGGATTTGGAGTACGATTCATCGATATTTTTACATTCGTAAGACGATGTTACATCAGGATATTTATAATCTGATTTACTATGGTCACGATCGGGATCCAAACGACGTCCCCAGTCATGGGAACCACCATCTGAAATGTAATCCTTTTCTATGTCATTCGAATTTGAATGATGTTTCTTTGATCTGTGGTGATGTTTTGAGTGTCGATCTTTATCTTTAACTCTATCTACAATTTCCCCATCTTCAATATCTACGACGGACTCATGCTTTAACTTTATCTTCTTTACGTGGCTAGGACTTTTTGGACTAGACGTTTTCTTGGAACTTTTTCTAGACTCGTGCTCACTTTTGTCTTTGTCTAATTTCCGCTTCTTTGTGGGTGATGTGGAGTCGATAATTTTCTCTGGAGCTAAAATAATTTCCCCTTCAAGGTCGTTAGTAGCTTCGTTCAGAGATTTCTTGTGCTTCTTACCCTTCCGATGCTCCTTCCCTTTCAGTTTATCCTTCTTCTTCTGTTTCTTGCTCTTTTCTTTTTCTTTATCCTTCCGTTTCTTTTTCTTCTTCACTGGATTTAAAAAATTTGCTAAACTCTCACTTGGATTCTTTGATCCCAACTCGGTAAAAAGTTCATCTAGAATGTCATCTGCTGATCTTATCTTCCCTCCAGTTAAATCACCAATAGGAATTTGGACGGGTGAGCCGGGTGTACATTGATCTTCAGCCATGATGACAATGGAAAACTACACAATTTTGAAACAGAAAATAGTCAGATCAGTTTTACTTTTTTCTCCATTTCTGCACAAGTTCAGCAACTAAAAAAATTATGTAGTTTCAACTATTCACTAACTATACTTCGTATTAATAGGTTACAGTGGCTCGGCTGTTGTTTGATAAGTCACATTTGAGCTAATAATAGTGAAATAAATATTTGAAATTACTTATTACATACTTCGTTGCTTTACTGTTAACTATAAAAGATTCTTTTGAACAGTCACAATGAAAAATCTGAAAGTCCAAATTAACATTAAAACATATTATAATATAACACCATTCGAAGGTCAATACGAATACACAATACCACAACTACACCACAAAAATCCACAGTCAATAGAAAATTCAAAAATAAAAATATTAATTGCGCAATTTAAAAAGCAACTAGGTGCTTGTAAACCACTATTGACTATTTGCATACAATTAAATCACAATAAAGCTATAAAATCCATAAATTTCGAGTCCCATTTAGAAAATGCTGCACATTCAACATTTAGGTATGAAACACGTTTCTTTAATTTCTTTGGTTACGCGTATAACTTTGAACGTATGTACCTTCAACCTTTAAGAACTGAGAATAATAATTGATATCTATAAATAATAACCCTAACATCCAAGTCATAGATCATAGATGCTATCTTTGAAACCTACTACCAAACCAATAAGCCAACCATTGCCATTTACTCCTCTGAATTATGTAAAACCTGGTGTTTCCTTCATGTATAATGTATACTTCCTTCCTGACAATCCATTATTATTATTATATAATAAAATTACGAAAATTCCACTGAGTGTGTGTTGCTGATGAATGCCAACCTTTACTGATTCGACTGTTTGTCGTCACTATTAATTCACTGACCCACAATTGAACGAATTCTTTGCCACACACAATACAGTCAGTAATTATCGATTAGCATCTACTATTATATATCTAATGATTCAAACGAACATGCATATAGATGTGGATGCATGATCAATGTTTTCTTTGACATTACATAAGGTGACACCTTAAGTAATTAAATATGAAAATACTTGCAACTTTAAAGCCATCTCAACTTTCAATGTTCAAGCTTTCAACTTTAGTTGTTAGTTAATGTAAATGTACTTACTTATACTACTTGCACTCAATTCTGCATTAAATCTGGTTACAATATTACATATTACTACACCCCTCACTAATTAAATTACTGAAACAACGGTCCACAGTGACTCCACACAACACATCTTACATAACTATAGTCAACAAACACGCTCAACTCAAATAATCAAATCCAACCCGACCCGACTCAAGTACTGACTGAAACTGAACACGCGAAAATTTGATCGATTAAAAAACTGGACAGGGACGAACGAGTGCTGGGTGCAACTTTTAGGTTTCAGCCTTTCTTTCAGGAAAAGTCGAGTCGACTGCAGAATGCTGAATGCAGAACTGTAGGCTCAATATAGAACTGGTGTGTACTGCATTTTAATGCTACCGCAATTAAAATTATAGGTATATCAGTTATTAAAGTAAAAATAAAAACTGAGTGTACTGTATAAGGTATAAGGTAGGTCCACCAGGTCCACCTTCACCTTTCATCGTATTTTACGAGAGTATTAACGCGTACTCTGTGCACTATGGGGCAGCAGAGATATCAGTATTCTTCGTATAGTGCATACGCGTTTCATGCTGTGCATTTGCGTTTCAGACAGCAACTCAGTTCCAGTCCAAC
>JAQFZE010002527.1:0-14375 GCA_034695245.1 Dicyrtomina saundersi | reverse complement strand
ATAATGTATGTTTTCGTGCTGTATGTTTACAGTTTCAGTTAGCGTGCACAGTGTGCACACGCTAAATTACAACTTACAATCTAGGAAAATTTCTAAAATTTTAAGGTCATTCCAAGCTTCCCATAACTCCGTGATGACTTCATTACTTGGAGATGTTATATCCAATGAAGACACATTCGGAAATATTTTGGGAAGTTTTCTAAACAACTGAGTATCATTAATTCTGTAAGGGGGTTGTAAATTTTTCAAACTTTCTAATGGTGACAGATTCTTATCGTCGTCAAAAAATACATCCCATTTTGTCATATTTTGCCATCCGTAAACAGCTAAGGTTTCCAAAACCGGAAATTGATGTGTGTATGAGACGGGTTGGTTTGGTAAAATCTGTGATTTTTCAAAAGCCGTAATTGACAGTTTTTTTAGTTTTTTCATGATAGGATAAGAAATAATAAGATCTTGGTTTCCCATGTACTCATTTAATGTAAGTTCTTCCAGAGATTCACATTGACTTTCTAAAAAATCTTCGACTGTCTCTCTTTGAACATCCGCAAGGAAATTATCAAAGGAAAATATTTTGAGCCGAATTCCATTCTCTTTCAACGAAATCAAACATTGTAAGCTTTCGTTTTCCATTTGACCTAAATTTAGAGTCGTTAAAGTCTCCCAGCATTTCCTTTCTTTAAGAGCTATGAAAACTTTCATTGTTCCTGAGTCCCCGTCAACTAATCTCCGAAAGTTGATTTCTTCGAGCTTGGATGCTGCTTTAAATAAATCCTTTAAAAAGTGGAGATGAAATTTCTTGCCACTGGAAAATCTGAGACTTATTTTCCTCAGGCTAGCAAGATTACCTTGACACCAGAGTGGGAAAAGTTTTGGATGATAAGTAACTTCTTCAGGGAGACCTTCATGATTATCAAATGATAATTCTTGGAGATTGGGTGCACGATAAAGGAGGAGCTCTCGAAACTGACAAATGTCAATATCATCTTTTGTGAGTTCTAATGAAAGATGAGTTATAAGGTTTCCACAAATTTCAAATACAGTTTCCAGCCATGGATCGTTCATGCTTATGCGGCTAATGTGAAAGCGGCTGTAGGGGATTTCTGGGCAATTTTCCAATAACTCCACAAATTTTTCTGTACTCTTCCATTCTGAGAGTTTCACACAAAATTTACTTCTAAATGGACCAACAAATATTTGGTTCCATTTTTTACACACGAGACGACAGTTGGGAATAGCACATCTTGGCAAAATTTCAGCTAGTGTTTTCAATACCTGAGGATAAGATTTATAAAAATAAACAGTCAAATTATTATTATACATGGTTTATTGTCCTATTTTTAACGTCCTTACCAAATCTATTAGCAGAGGGTGTTGAATTGTTTCTACGCTGCCCAAGTTATTTACTCCTTCCATTCTTTTTGATCTGGCAGTAAGTGTTTTAGCCAAAGCAATGAGACTACTTTAAATAAATTATAATATATTTTCTCGAAGAAAGGCTTGTGTAAGAAGTAAGATTGTTTTTGAAAAATGATGCACGTCTGCCCTGTATTGCTAGGCTAGAGCTAGAGAATTGTGTAGAGGAATTTTTCTAGTTCATGTCAAGTAGTGCCACTATCACTACTTGACTATGGATACTCTATATACAGTGTAATTTGTTTGTAATCGATATTGTAGATCTGCAATGAAATTATTGATCTAACTTGAAAGTACAAGTTTAACATGGTTAATCATGCAATAAAGAAGATCACTGCAATCAGCAGTACGCAAGTCATTCAGTAAGCCTCTTTTGCTAATGTAGTGTATATGTCCGTGATGAAAATTGTAAGTTTGTATGCTGATATAATTTATTGACTGCGGCGGAGGTGGTGATTAGTTATTATGTGGTACTGCACGGTTGCAGTTAGAATATAAGATTTATGCGAGAAATTAAATGCTGAGTTAAAAGATTATTTTTTTCGATTTTGCGGTTTTGTTCGAAAGGAATGTAAAAATTTATTCAAAACAATTTTAGAGAACAGAAGCATAGTGTTGCTCATCATGAAAACTATTGACCTCAATTGTAACTCTTGTTTCTCGCGCAGCATCTGAGGATTTGACTGTGGCCAGTCCACCCAGAAAATTTGCGAGTCTTGTCAATTCTGACTTATGATTCTCAAACTTACGCCGAAATTCTGTCATACGAACAGTTTTGATGGAAGTTAGGTTAAATTTAATTAATAGAGGTAGCAAAGAGAGTAGGGAGGCAAAGTAAGAGTCCGTATCACTCCAGAAAGCAAGCTCAAGTTTTTTTAGTCGTTGAAGTCGTATGAGAATAAATAGCATTTGATGTTGCTTAATGAGTATTCGGGACACATCAATTTCCACAAGATTGCAAGGTAAATAGGCTGTACGAGATATTTTCGGATGGAAAATTGGTGAATGTTCTTGATGATGAATAGTTAATTTCTCTAAAGATTCGCAATAACGCAAAATCCCTAAATCTATAGGATGAGCCCGATGGCCCTCTCTCACATTCAAATTATAAACTTGTATATTCTTAAGAGTTCCAGAGCACTGCTTAACTACAGGGAAAAGTGCATTCCATGAAAAATTCCGTAGATTTAATTCCAAACTTGCCAAACATGACTGAGCATTGAGTATAGGGAGCCATTTATTCATGTGTCTATCCAGAGTTAATCGGAGTTCCCTTAATTGAAGTTTATTCACCCATTTTATGTAGGCCAAATCCGCTGCTTCATTATCTGCACTAGGAAGAGCGGCCACGAATACTTGCTTGATTTGAGCTTGAAGGACTTTAAGACAATGTGCATGACTTCGAATACACTTTAAAGCTTCAATGTGGAAATTGTCCAAACTTTGCGAGTCAATGATAACAAGTTGGAAAATGAACTTAGTCAGGAATGGGCATCGGACATTGTTCAGAATAGGAAAAATATTCTCACTCGTATTTTCTGCATCATGATGGTCATACATGAACGCTGAGAGTCTCAGAGTAGATAAATTTGGAGGCATGAGAGTATCCATGAAAAAACTTTGAAAGCCGTAACGAACCGTGTAGGGGCTGATTTCTACAGCAAATTTTTTTATGTTTGGACAAATAGTAACTATCCAATTAAAGTTATCCGGTGTAATACTTCCCGTCACAACTAATTCACGAAGTAGTTGGGGTCTTTTGAGCAAACCATAATTTTCTGAACTATCGGATCGAAAATGACGGACTGTCAAAGCACCGACACCTGTATTCCGAAACCAATCAAAACCGGAGATGGTGTCATCCAGCTTGAGTCGTATTCCACGACAGTAGTTTAGCTCGTAAAATATCTGTTTGCATGTTAGCCGAAGATTGAGAACGTCCACAAAACTTACAAACTCATACATTACTGCTCGACACTGAGACATTCAATATTATTAGTTACCCAAAACATATTATGCACTTAAATCCCAGCGTCCTCAATGATTTAATTTTCATACATTATTATTCATTCAAACATTGTAAATTTAATATTAGAAGAAACAAGCTTACATCGTACGGAAGGAGCAAAACGGATGAAAAATCTTCAGCGTTCCCTGATACATTTGAAGCTAAAGAAATCACATCCATTGAATCAAATGTATTGGGGATTTTGTCCAAATCGTCTTCAAATTTACTTAGGAGGGACAAGGGTAGTGTTTCGTCCACGTCTATAATCCCTACTTGACGTTGTTGTGACTTTCGGAGAACGAGGGAAGCAGTGTTGGACACAATAGCTCCAACATTCGTTGCCCAGCGTGAAACGGCTAGTTTTAAACGTCGCCATCGCCTTGCCATATCACAGAGAACTTCTTCCAAGTAATCTACCTATGATAAACGTTAACAGTAGCCATTGCCATACATATAGAATTCTGGAATATGAATTATATGAATTACAGTATTTAAATCGAGTGCTCCATTTTTTCTGGTATCATTTTATTATTTTTATTTATAATCGCAATTCGCAATCCAAGTTCAGGTCAGGTCTTTGCCCGTTGGCTCGCAACTCGTGGGAAAATGAAGGCATTTGAATTGGAAACCGACAATGAAAAAAGCATACAGCAATATGAAAATACCATGAAACGTAAAAGCGCGTAAAAGTGTAAAGTTCTGGGGTTTAGACTTAGACTTGATTTTCTTTCTTAAATTTTGTAAAATTGAGATAAATATAAGAAATAATTCATTTTTCCTGTAAAACACAGTTTTATAAAATTTAATATTAGTTTACTGTTTTTAAGCTTACAAAATATTCGAAACAAATTAAGAACTTACATTGCCGTTTTCCCAAAACAAATCCCCTGAACTTTAAAAACTATTTTCGGATTCCCGATATTATTGTGGCATGTGGTTTAAGTCACGTTAGTTATGGTAACGTTAAGCGGATATTACTCTTTGATTTTGTACATTTTGTACTCCCTCCCTCTGTGCGGGGGGCTGCATGGCTTTTTGTGCTTAGTCAAAAATCGGAACTCGGAACAGAGGGCCATGGCAAGTTTTTCTCTATAAATGCTTTTTGATAAAAGGGTTATGCATAATGTAATAATGTCGCATGCCATAATTAAGTATAAAGTATGATTATGTTGTTTGGTATAGTTTATATGATTCACTTACAAGTCACAAAATGGAGAACTTACGGCACAATGTTTATTTTAATATCAACAATAGCAGAATAAACAAATTAATGAAATTACAGCATTAAATTGAATGATTACTGTATAATATAGTTTTTTTTATTAATCTTCCCCGCGGTACGAAATTCAATGCTTCCCAAGAATATCGTGGTGTGAAATACGCAAGGATCGTAATTACGCGTTCAGTTTAAATGTAAGGTATCTAATTTAATTAACACTTGGATTTGGATGACCATGCAGTGTACAAGCTACAGCAGAATTAAAGCATCATATTGTAATCTTATGTTAGTAATCATTTTTTTCTTCTTGCAACAAAATAATTATTGTAGTAACAGCAATAGTTATCTTAATAATAAATTAATTTGTAATATTAGAATTTCAACATGATATGAAATATTAAAGCAATTTTTTTTTGTAGCGTAACTCTAAAAAAAGCAACATTATTTATTGAAGTAGCAATAGTAAATTGCATAGTTTAATAATACTATATATCATGAAAATCCTATAACACCGTGAATTCGGTACTGTTGAATATCACTACTCACAGAAAGTCTTAAGTGGTTAAAAGAATAGGCAGAAGACAGAAACAGAATACATTTTGTAAATATAATTCTCCTTAGCTGTAGTAATTTTTGGCGTAACTTACTGTTTACTAACCAATTAGGAACTTCTAATTAAAAAAATTAATATTAAACTTTGATTACTTATTTAAACTCAAATCGGGAGCAATTTTAACTGTTGCGTAATCATAATAGCGAATAATTATTACTTCTATAGGATCGATACGTATTTAACATAAGTACATGCATATCTTTTATTTACCTATGTATATCATTACCAGCCCCACATTATTTTATAGTATGCCAAACATTCTTACGAAATCGAAGGAGATATAATTACATACTATTATAACTAATTAATTTACTAGAACAAAATGCGCTTCAAATTACTTTATTCATTTATTTAGTTTATGAAAATTTTGATCTGCACGCAATCATTCATAAAGGCAACTTTCATGTAATTGTAATCTATAATGATATCATTTAATTATTTCTTATGTCTGTCCAAAAAAAAAGAATAACAGCTAATAGTATTTCTTAGATTCAGTATTCATATTAATTCATAGACTATTATTGAGTGGACCATATTATTACAGAGTAAAGTATGTATTAAGTTGATCTTCTCTTGACCTCATTCTCACGTCACACACAACAGCCACATATTCGCACTCGTTCGTATCATAGAATCATAGCAGGTAATAATTATTACTAGTAGCAAACAATCAAGACGTAAAACAATACGCACAATCATAATGTAACTAATATCTTAAATAACAATAATAGTTATAATATAGCCAAAGCAATCCAGTCAGTCAAAAAATTATAGAAAATAGAGGGAGGGTGTAAATAATTATCTTACAATTACTGTGAGAGCAGCGCACTCGAATTTGAATTTAACGAGAAATTATTTATTTTTTAAAGTATTTCACAAACATATTTTTCCACGCCTGGAGTATTTCCTTTCTACAGTATTGATAGGGCTTAATTTTTGTAAATAATTATAATTCATTGTATCAATGGGGTTAAAACCCTTTTTGCAATAGCGCTAGCATAGAATTGTTGACTCCGAAATCTTAAATATAATACATAATTTACTACTTTAGTACTGTTTACACAGTAATTTTATATAGTACTGTAGATGTTACGTCGCTTGGAAATGAGTTTGGAGAATTCAAAAAGACACTTTAATCCCAAATTTCCAAAGAAAAATATACAGCGGGGGGTTAGAAAAATACATAAAATGGGTAATTCGTCCTGGATTTTGGGCACACTAATTCCAAATTTTAAACAAAAACATCTATTTTAGTGATAATTAAATGGGATTGGGCACTGAGTTGAGGACAAACGAAAAGCAGAGTAGCTCTAATGGCACCATTACATTTTATATTTTAGTTATGTTGTGCAGTTCAAAGTTACGTTTTAATTCTCACTATTTGAACAAATAAAACTTTCCTTCATACCCATTCTAATTTATTAACTTATAATTCTACTGTTAAACTCAAATTCTTTAACGATTGGCTTAACTATCGAAAAAAGCATTCAAGGTATGTATTTATTTATATATATAATTATACCTACATAAGTATATGTATGTGTGTGTAGTGATTTATTCTTGCTCTACTACTTAAATTGGCTTACCAGTCAAGTCATTAAATCACAATACCTAACGCTTACGTTGTATTGGCTGCATTGAGTACATATGATTTTTTTAATTTAAACTAATTAATTCATTCGATTCAGAATTCAAACCTGTCTGCTAAACGACCATCAGTGAAATTATTTCAGTTTTCCTCAGTCATGCATATATTTTTTAAACTTTAAAATTTTAATACCAGACTTAAAAACATGAATGTATTTAGTTTTACATACATTCAAGTTTGAAGTTTGAACATAAACCAATGATGTAAGTTTAAAGAGGATTCTAATTTACACATTTACTATTTACCCTAATAATTGTTTTTATTTCTTCAAGAAAAAATCACTTTACTGGTAGAGCGTTGCAAAAATTATTGTAAACGAATATTTATAACAATAACCATAATAATATAGTATACCCGCAATCATTCTACTATTTTTATATTTCGGAACTAAAATTAAATTTTTACAAGGATATCCAAATTTATAGAAAGATCAGGTCTGGTATGTTTGCACGTGTAGAAAGTAGAACTGTAGACGCAGAGACATGCACCTAAAAAGAATAGAACAGTATAACCAACGCCACGTGGGTGGAGTAATGTTTGTGTAGAAATTAAAGAAACATCTTAATCAACTATTTAACAACCGCGCAATTAACTCTATTTTTGAAAACACACGCATGTGATCTAGTTTAATTGATTATAATTAGTTATGTATGTACGTGTATTGTTTACATCTTTTCGACATAACACATCTCAATAGTTTGCAATACAATACAATAAATTTTCCGTCAAAATCCGTCTCTGGAGTTTACTTTAACTCGGAGCATATGATCCAAATCATTATAATAATCACATTTTAGTGCTTAATAGCTAAAAATTTATAAAGTATATCATCTGGTAAAATAATTTCTTCAGTCATTTGTTGTATTGTATTGCGGTACTTATACACTGTAAAAGCTACCCTATGGTCTATCTAATTGCCTACGGTAAATGTATATGTATTATGTATATAGTGTACCTATGTATATGTACAATATTATAATTTAATTATAAAGTATAAACAATCGAATCGATAATATAAGTTTATGTATAGGTTCTTACCTACATATACGTTTGCTGAATAACGTTCCTAATCACTCCTCCGAATCTGACCCAAAGTAATATTTAGTCACAAACTAGTGGTACGTACGTCGTTTCACATTCTGATGAGTAAATAACGATGTTATACCCATTTGTCGTCAAACCTATTTCACGACTATTTTTAACATATTCCACAGTAGTACTTAAACTTTCCCCTTAAAAAGTATCCTAATAATTTTAAAACAAAATTTTACATTGAGTCAAAAAAATTGATAGCAGAGCTACAGTAGTACTATTACATTGCCTTAAAATGCAGTTTATTCTAGTCGCTGGATTACATTCAGTAATTGAGCGACTGCACCACATTTATTTTTTAAGCGGTAGTGGATAAATTCGAGGATAATAGACATGTGTCACATAACACGAGTCTAGCCGTCTAGCCACTTGCAAAGTGACAAAATAATTATCTAACCCAATCAAAATAATTCAACATGCAGACATGCTCCACTAATTAAAACTATCGCTCGATTACGGTTGAGGAAGAAGCAAAGTATACGGAATTACTTCCTTTAGAACAAACAAAAATCTTATATCTACGTATAGCAATTACAGCTTATATGTATGCTACATAATAATAAAAGGTCTATTATATTGTCCATAAAACTAACTAGCAATTTTAAACACAGAAGGGAAAAAACAACAACGCTCAAAAAAATTTAAGACTCCCGTAGCAGAATTGATGTAAGGTTTTCTTCACACCAGTACTACAATAGTACAGAATTTCACAAAAGACAGTTGAATATAGCACACTAATTTTTTTCCACACCTACATCTCCTTTTGACTGCTGAAACCACAAAAATTCTTCCTCCTACAATGAAGGAATATTTGTGGGTCAACCTACCAGTTCTTTAGTTTAGTTGAATTTAGATATTTTTCACTACGTAACTGGATACAACATTACACACTGTCTGGATTCGTATAATTACTGGCGTACAATTATTGAAGGATAATTATAAGTTACTTCTTGTAGTACTAACTTTTATTTTGGTTTTTAGATTTTTACACTTCTGGTTGTTTTCAAATCCTCGAGTTAATTACGCTTATTAAGAAGATTAGCTTTTTATGAATGAAAAAATTAAGAGCTAATTTAATTCAGAAATGGAAGCCATCACTAGGCATTGCCGCGTTAGGATCGAACTGGAAAGCATTTTCTGCCGTTTCTGGTACCAAGTTTGTGTCCTCCTCGACCTGGAAATTAACAGAAAATGCATAGTTTTAATTCCTGCACTGAAACTTCAATTTTATTCTATATTTACGTTCAACAATTGAATACACGCATTTAGTAATATACGACTGAAGTCTCAAAAATTACGTTTAACTTACATCATCAGAGAAGTAATTTTCAATTATCTCATACGCAATTTTATAAATGTCGATGTTTTCATGGTTTTGAAGAGACTCGATTTTATCCAAACCTCCACATTCTTCGATCAAAGTACAAACTCCATCGGCTCCTTCTTGGTTGACGGACATTTTCAAAATGTTATGAATGCCATCCAGTACTACTTGAATAACCTATCGAAATTCAGCAATTGTGTAAGTTTAATTTACCTCACTTAAATTTATCAAGGCACATGTAACAACCCCTTGAAGCGAATTTGAGACTAACCTGTGAATCTTTACAATTTAGGAGATTACAAAAAGGTGGGATAACACCACAGTTGATGAGATACGCCACTTGATCTTTATTCCCGCTAATTGTCATATTACTAACAGCCCAGGCAGCTTCTTTTTGTGTCTGAAATTCTCCCTAAGGAACAAATAAGGTTTTAATTTAATTCCCTCTAACACGTATTTCAGCAACTGTTGCTACGAATAAAAGTCACATTCCTGTTTACTTTATTGTAAGCGTAAACACGTACTACGTTAACCTAGATATTATTAGATTCTGATTCAAGTCTTCCTTTAGGAAGAATTTAAAAATTATCAAACAGAATATACACTATTACCTTTTCCAAATGATGAATAATAAGAGGAATCAACTGGGCATCAATAACCGCCTGAACCTGGGCATGGTTACCTGCTGTTACGTTGGATAAAAACCATACCGCTTCCTAAACATTAAAAAATACAAAACATAAGCATGCCTTCATTAAGCAGGTACATAACAAGCACAATCATAGGGTACAAGTTAAAGGCTCGTCAGTCATCATACAAATAAGCGATCCTGAAACTTACAACTCGCTTGAGTACCAAAACTGTAGGTTCGTAATTATACACATATGCACGGTGATGTAAGTGCTAACCTTGCAAATTTTTTCTTTGGGATGATTAAGGAGATTATGGAAATGTTGCAGGGCATCACAGTTGAGCACTGCTTGAGTCTGTTCATCAGTTCCTGTAACTATATTGCCCACTGCTCGCACCGCAGCTGTTTGAACCTGTCAAGTAAACAATTATATTTAATGAAATGATAATGCAAACGCAACAGTAGATAACCTAATTTAGCAGTATAAATTTTTTTTTAAATTTTGTAGTTATTACCTTGACTTCTCTGTGTGTCAACAACTGAACTAATTTAGGAAGAACTCCGCTATCAATAACCATTTGAATTTGCTCATTTCCACCGTCAGTCAAGTAACTTAATGCCCAAACGGTGTCAACCAGCACCTGGAGGTATAATTATTCAGTTTTATCATTAGGATGTCACAGTAAACGTCAAATCTCTCTGGAATTGCATTCAAAATTTAAAGAGGAAACAAGTAATTTGCGTTCACTTACACTTGTATCGTTATGGTGAACAAGGACATTAAGAGCTGGTAAAATTTCTCGCAAAGTCTGTGGAGGTGGAGGAGGATCCTTATTTCTGCAGAGATTGACGATGACCCAAGTAACATTACGAAGAAAAGTAATAGGGATATCGGGCTGAATAAAGTTTAACAACGGAGCTACAACTCCCAAGCCAATCACATAATCTCGCAACTGTGGCCCGTCTCCAATAATGTTACCTAACAAATTACAATTAACATTGCTACATTATAATGTTGACACGTTCCAAATAAATAACTAAACAAACATACAACATCGTGTTTGACCCTATGATGAGCCCAAAAGGTCACACAGCATTGCATCAGTTTTCAACAACACTTGCATCATTGTATATACTTCCTCGAGAAGATTGATATCAATAAGTATTATTATGGACGCTAATGCTAAACCACAAAAATTAGCCTTACTTTCACTTTTACCGTATTTACTTACCAAGTGCCCACACCGCTTGTTCGCAAACATTTTGATGTGGGGAAGAAAGAAGGTCAAGAAAATGAGGAACAGCACCAGCATGAACGACTGCCTGAGTCTGCTGTGATGTGCCAGATGCTATATTTGTCAACGCCCAGGCTGCTTCGAATTGAAGAGCAGGACTAGAATTACAGGAAAACATTGCTTTTAAAATTAAATATGCTGATCCTTATTTTTTTTACAGAGGATAAATGAAATGACTTAATGTCAAATAATTCGACGTACTTTGTTGTATTGCTTAAACATTTGACAAGCGTAGGCAAAATGTTGCAACTAATAAGAGGATCGATTGGAGGATTCCTGTCAGATGATAACAGTTTACGCACAGATGTAACAGCATCATACTGAACTTGAGGTTCCGTTGAGTTCGCAGCGTGTACGAGTTGAGCCAAATTCGCAGGCACCGTCTAAAAAATATTTAAAACAAGATAAATAACGTGACCAGTATAAATGAAGCTACAAGAAAACTTAAAATGAACTATATTTACACTGGTATACAACTGAACTCGCACAGAAGCCACAGTATTATGCACCGTTATGTTAAGATTTAACTTTGTATGGATGAACAAAAACACAGTAGATTCACCTGTGTATTTCATGTAAAAAAAAGAAATTGAAGAAACCAACCTTATCAGTATCGTCCTCATTTACTTCTTGCTGGGGTACATTCCGCCTCTTCTGTAAAGTTTCATCTCGTTTGTTTTTTCTAAGCTCGACGGTGACTTCATTTCTTCTTCGACGCATCTCCTGAAGTGGCCCAAAATAAAAAAAAAAATAATTGCATAGTGCTACTTAATTTAGACAAATCAGCTCGCACCCTTATATTCAGAATTCAGAAACTCAAAACTGTAAACTATAAAGCAGGTGCACTGCATCTTATGCCGCGCCTGAAAGTCAACTGCGTTAAGTATTAAAATTAAACGCATGTGTTAAATAACATAAACAACAAAGAATAAAGTTTAATCTGCAGTTAGTTCGGTCATTCCCGGAGTATGGATATACATACCAACAATATTCATGAAAATCACCAGAATTTGTACACAAATCTACATACATTCAACATTACAGTACATACAAGCTCCTAAACTCAGTGATGCCAAATAAAATTCGAGTAGGAACATAGTTACGGCATTATTTCTATTCTCATACTATGCAATAACATTGTGAGCAATAAACATCTAAACTACAAGTCTCAAAGACTTCGTCAACTGTGACTATTGTTGATCTGCAACTTTGCGTTCCACATAATAACATGGTAAATATCCGCAATACAATTACTGTTGCCGCAAATACTCCCGTTAAATGCAGAAAGTAAATACATATTCATTTTTTTCGTGTGAATGACATAATAACCACTGAAAATTACTTACTACTAATGACTATTTTTCATCCCATTTTTGAGGCCCAATACAATGATTACTACAGAATTCTATTTTCTCATCACAACTAATACTATTTTTCCAATTTGTACAAGTATGTATACAAAAGTTATTATTATAACGTAATCATATAATCTCAATTGTTAATTTCTACGGTGGCCAGACAAACCCAATACCAAACCAAGAAGAGCCAGACATATTTGAGAGCAACGTACATACATACGTAGAATTGACTAAGTGAATATTACGTGAAAATTGTAACAACCGCCTACACTGTCAACCATGATATACATTTATTTAATCAGAATTAGATGGAATAAATGAGTAACTTACATCTTGATCTTTCCCTTTATTCTTGAAAAAGTCCATCCGGGATCTGGAGTCGGACGCCATTCTGATGATGATAACTAATATGAATTTGGTCAATTTTTTATTTTTAAACACTTAAAGATACGTTTTCGAGTTTGGAGGTCAAGCCAGAGTATGAGCGAGAGGAGAGGATGGTATTTCAATTTCTGAATTCACGTCATTCACGTGAGATACGAACGAGTCGCTCTGGAACAACTACGCCTAGCCCAACACCTTAACACACACTACCAATTCCACTCACAGAGGTCCTTCCATCCCATCTTGTCCTGCCCACAGTATATTTCATATTATGTTCCCTTTGTATTTTCAGGCTGCTTCCTCGTGTCCCAACTGGTACGTGCATACGGAATGGTCCATAAATGATGTAATCCCAATTATCACTCTTTTACGGCCCACCCACCCCCATGTCATCGCATTAGCATTGTGTAAACATCTATCTTTAACATGCCAGGGCCAGGGCATCAATACATCAATACCTGACTAGATCCACCCACCCTACATAGAACATCATTTAAGGACGATTCCTATTTTTACCGATTCTCGTCAGTCTCGTCTTCGACGTATTCCTTTCATACCAACATCTTTTCTTTATCTTCCATTGTAAAGTACTGGCCTATACTCCACTGGCTAATAATACCATGCATAGCTATGCTGCTGTAGTGCTGTGCTGTTATGTCTGTAGTGACTGTAGTCTGTGTCTGTACTACTGTTTCACAGTTTTTGTCTGCCGTCTGCTTTTAAATTCCTTTTATTCCTTTTCCTATATACATATACTGACTGAACTGCTCAGCCTTCAACTTTTCAACGTATCTCAATTTTCAATAAATATCAGTAATCTCTGATCAGATCATTGATCAGAATCAGATTATAATTCAGTCAGAATAACTCAAGAGACGGAACATCAACATTCTATACTTGGATTTTACTTCTGTGTAGCTTCCAGACGTTATGTGTGTAAGAAGGTGTGAGGACGTTAAATTAAGACTAAACACGTCGCAATTAATATTTTCCTTCCCACTTTTCGTGCTACATGCATGTTTACTCTGTCTATGATTTTTTTTGAGCTACAGAATTAGATGGTGTTGGTAGAATATGTCACTATGTTTAGTTTAATGTTTAGTGTTTAGGTTTCTCGCTAGCTTCTGGAAATCATATTCAAGCTGAAGTCTTAGCTGAAGTAACTTCATTAAAAACAGTACAGATAGACTGCGAACTAGTCCAACCATAACACATCCAGACGCATTGAACTCCCACGTCTTATACTTATCGCAATACTAATTTTTTTAAAAACTATTTCATCCGAATCTGTATTTTTTGCGTACCAGTGTCAGCATACCGCGGTACGGGTTTTTTCATTCGGTGGTCTTCAGCATTCAGCTATTCAGAAGGTAAGTGTGGTCACTTC
>JAQFZE010002526.1:0-14384 GCA_034695245.1 Dicyrtomina saundersi | reverse complement strand
TAAATACACAACTGCTCCTGAGTTGAAAATAAAAGAACAGAAACCATCCACCGAATGATACTGGGGTCATAACACTGCATATACTACATACTTGATTAAGATTTGGATGAATAAGAACACAAACACAGAGTTCATGTAAAGCAAAAAATCGATGCCGGTATCGGCACAGAAAATGTCAAATGCAATGCGCTAGCGTGTCGGACACGAGAAAACGTGTCACTAATTACTATCGATGTAACTTGCTATTTTCATATGATCCCTACAGGACAAAGTCACCAGCAAAACCAACTATTCTACCAATAGTGCAACAATATTATTACACTAAAATATTTAAGAAAATATATTCCACTGCAAGTACACAAATCCTAGGATACTTTCCTTCACCTATAAACGTAAGTTATACATACTAAAGTACTATGTACGATTCACTGAAAACCATATATAATGTTCATACCTTCACATTCGCCTTCCTTCAAGGAAGATGATACGCTGATGAAAGACAATATCACTGCTAATATAGTGAGATTTATTAATTTAGCTTGAGCCATGATGGCTTTATTGGTTGTTTAGCTAGAATCGCCTACACTTCCCAATCTGTGACTATATCTCCGACGACTTGCCACCCACGTAGAACGACTTGAATTACCGCCTATGAGATAAAAAATGAATACAAATTAATACAACTTTCAAATCTTGAAATCTTATCATTATTCATTATAACACGCTAAAGCTATTAATTTTAATGTAGTCAATCAAATCACATAACAATATTCAAATAAATAAATTCTCAAACAATGTCAGCCCATCGGCCAAGCGTGACGTAAAATTTACCGTACACCGTGAAATGCATTTACCTACATACTTTCCATTGTCTACGCAGTGTATCTTATGTTGTATGTACAGAAAAGTGGAAAAAAAAGCAGCTAAAATACGAATACTTTGCTAAATAAGTTGACTTTGAACAAACAATGCTTCGCAAAATGACAATATACTTCAATAAACGATAAGCATACGAAATAATTATTTATACAGCC
This sequence comes from Dicyrtomina saundersi, assembly GCA_034695245.1. Lineage (NCBI taxonomy): Eukaryota > Metazoa > Arthropoda > Collembola > Symphypleona > Dicyrtomidae > Dicyrtomina > Dicyrtomina saundersi. The sequence goes on along the minus strand of JAQFZE010002526.1, from coordinate 13,350 downwards.
TAACAGTCCAAAACGTCCCGGTCTTAAAGTTTAGTACACACAAGCATTATACAACAATGAACCTTACCACGAAGTAGAGTTCGAAAGGAGGTTTCGCTGATTCCGATTTCCAATTTTATATGTAGACTGCACAGGTTCAAATGAAAAATTATGATTACCGAAGAATTAAATTGAAAAAGAAAACTTAGAAATATAAAACTGACTGAGATTAAATCTTAAATATTGTCGAAACTATTTGCAAGAAATTGAAGCTGTAAACTCCTTCCAACCTTCTTCCAACGTTCCAACAAGGAAGTTCTACTGTGAATGTGATAAAGTCAAGTCACTACAAGTCAATCAAGATGATGATGATGAGGACAAGAGCCGGAGATATTTCGTACGGTACACGAACACGAATCTGCGAGGACAAGCTGCAAATCTTTCCGTAGGTAGTTCAGTTCTGCCTGTGTTTCTTCACAAATAATACCCTAGTACATGCGTTTGCTTCCCATTGGTTCCTACTTACCCGACGTCATGCCAACTTTTCAAATATACGTGGGAAAGGAAAATTAAAATTAGTATAGGAATAGATGTAGAAAGTAGTAAAGTATATGATATAATAATTAATTGTCAGTTTCTGTGTCAATGCTGAATCCTGTCAATTTCTGAAAAGCAATGCATGTATATGTAGTATGTGTGTTGAACAATTGGACATTTTAATAAGCCTACAAACAAAATAGTAGAATGTACATTAAGTACATTAAATTCGTGTTCCGATCGCATGCAAAAGCTTAATTCTTGGAAACTCGACGAATGCAATTTAATGTTCATATTTTTCCTCATGCAATTTAATTTATGTCCATCGTCAAATGAGCAAACAACAGCCAGAAATTTTTTATGACTTGCATGCTTTGTTTGTTTAAATTGCATAACCTTCTTAACTAGAGTTTTACGCGACAGTTTAATGACAAGTTATTTTCTAACCTACCGACAACGTGTCCGTAAATGTAATAGTTTTATGCCTTGATAATGGGATGTTTTATAATTATAATTTAATCCCTATAAATTCTGCATGCTACTAGAAAAGACGCGAATGGCGAATCTTAAACATCTAAAGTCTTGTTTGGTAACTTAATAAAATAATAAATCATAACTTTAATTCAAGTACCACTTATACAATTTCAATTCATTTGGTTGCTTTAATAACTTATATTTTTTATGCAATTTAAAGATTTCATTTATTAAAACATACAAATCACTAACATATAACGATGACTGCCCCGCAGAACAAAGTATACATATACATAAAAAAACTAGCTTTCGGACGGTTTTACAGGAGTTTTAAATATTGCATATCGGTAGTATTTCAGCTCTTCGATACTATCCTCTATATCTGCCAGTGTGCGATGTTCAAACCTTTTTCTTGGGGCATTATTAAATTCTTCACGAAACCATCGTCGTGCAACTTCTTTTATAGATGACACATCCACATTCCGATAGTGTAAAAATTTGTGCAAGTTCGGCATGTATTTGGCTAAAAATATTCGATCCATATGAACAGAATTTCCACCCAAGGGACAAGATCCTGATAAATACAAGACATTAATTATTTATCATCTACTATTAAATCATAGCATGTGGCATGTGGTAAGCAGGGGGCAAGACAAGGCTTTTCGAACATTACTGGGCAGTATCTTTTACATTTTTCACCCGTTGATTGTAAAATTATTTTGGTACTGGTAGGCCATATAATTTGAAAAGCCAGTTTCTATTAAGTTTAAATCCGCTGATATAACAGCAAATGGCAGTGAAATAATGTATCGTTTTTCTTAATTCATCATTCATCAAACCACACATTAATTATATTCAAAATGCATGTTAAATATAACTATGTATTTCAAGTACATAGTTATATTTAACATAGTACATAGTTATAGTTTTATTTAGATCACACCAAAATTTATTCTGAATGAAAAAAACGAAAACAACAAAGAAAAGCCTTAATTATGGGTGTAAATGTTACCTGGTTTAACGTAAGTTGACACAAACTGTGCTAGCTTTCTGTCTGCTTCTTCCACGGATATATTACTTTCTCGGCAGCTCTGCGTTAGTCCACTCTGGAATTATTAATATAACATATTTTGTTGGGTCCACTTGAAGCCAGACTTTAACATGGAGTCTGTATTGATTATGTATACAGTTGCACATTTTAATACATATAATAATTATTATTGACAGAAACGACTACACGATTTATTTTAAATAGGAAGTACAAAGTACTTCTTCAACAGTGAAGCTACTATACGACTTACCTGACCATGATGCTGAACACACCAGCTACTCATACTATTTAAAATGTTTTCTGGAGTCTTTATGATAATTGGCGGGTGCTTGGCAGTAATATCCAAGTTTGGTCCAGTGATTAAACAAGCGATTTCCATTATAGTATCTTTGGTTATGTCCAGCCCAGACATCTAATTAAGTATTATGTTGCAAAATTTTAGTACCGTTGTTGATTACGAAAAAAACTATTGCCTTTCCTTTTAAAAATAAAGCTTGGTTGTATTTATAAAACAAGCTTTTGAATGACAAATGTAGAAATTGGTGACGATGACTACTGATAACAAATTTTCTTATCTACGCATTTCTTTTTTAAATTTTAAATATTACAAACACATATTGTACTATAGTCACGTACCTCACAGTCTATCCAAATAATTGAATCGGCAGTTATCTTTTCGCCCATTTTTTTCTTATTTGCGAATAGTTCAGCTGCAACTCCCAAATTGTTAGTATGTTCTTTAACAGCTTCAGTAGGTCTTTTTAAAAACGCTGGGGCTTGATTAACTTTGTAGTCTGCGAACAGCCGTCTACAGTAACTGTAAAAAAAACTTAGTAACTTTAAAAAAACTCTTTCACCTAATATTTATGGTAATTTGTAAATCAAGAGTATGCATAGTTCCTCTCCGCTTACCTATTGTTGCTCGAATTAGTTATCCACGGTCGTAAACACCGATCTATATTAGACAAACAAGGACATCAGTGTCAATGACCATTATTAGAAAACATAACAGTTAATCACAGACTATGCAGCAAGTGAAGCGAAACCCACATTATTAACCCATACAACCAAACCCGAAACCTGAATTATCAATCAATTCAGAAAAACCCGAAAAATTAATCAATTCAGCCAAACCCGAAATCGTAATAAATCCTGTTAGAACTAGGTATGATAGGCTGTAGGATCGAGTACGTTGGCTGGTGGTGCAATTTAATACTAATTGGGTAAAAAAAGTTTAAACTTTAAGCTGATTTTATTTCTCTTAAAAATGCTCACGGTTGCAGCCAGGTGCTAGGTACGGATTTCCATACATATAATCATTGTCTCCATGTCTCGATGGTTTACTACACAGAATTTTATGCTCTATCATATTATAGCTATATCATATTTTACAAACAAGTGCCGGGTATCAAAAGTAAACGAGGGTTTCTACAACAACAAAAGGGAAAATAGGAGATCTTTTTGTCCAAAATCACCCGATTGCTTGGAAATAATATTATTGCCGTGTAAATACCATAAATGTTCGAAGAATGTGATTTAGGAAAAAGTCCAGCATTTAAAAAAATGCAGCTCTCTTTTATTCGGCTAGGCGAAAATACTTCAGCTCAGCTCACTTGATACGAATAACTCGGATCAGGAGCCCCTGCTCATTTTTGTGTGAATCTTTTGTTCAATTGTCTGAAAACTAACTAGAAGGCTCTTACTACTTTAAACGATTTACAGCATGTTCAGTAGATTAAAAAAACAAGAAAACACGTTCAACGTTGGATACTACACCTTGGGAAGCTGAAGCTGAGCATCACAAATGATTGTTTCTTAACGTGAATAACCGAATTAAAATTGTTTTGTAAATTCCAAGTCCGATTATTTAATCGTGGCGGCGTACAGTAAGTTCTCAGAGGGATTGAGAGATAGGGTACTAGGCCATAATTCCAATGAGGCTGTATATCTTAAGGACCGGAAACATCACGGTTTCACACATTGATTGGCTTGCTGTTGGCTCGGGAATTTGGAAAGTAAGGTCTCAGCTGCTGATTTATCAGCATAAACAGGGGGAAAGAATTTAGCGGAACCCTAATTCCTAATGCGTCAAGATACAGCCTCGTTAGACTTGTATGCTAAAACCAAAGGAACTTCCCATCAACAGGAATGATCGACCCGAGGTATGCCCCTGGGTTCAGTGTTGTGCCATAAGAGCCACAGCAGTGCCCAGCACCCGGAGCACAGGTATGAAAAACGTAAGAAACCAGGGTTGTGATTGAGTTGTCACCAGCACCCCCTAAACATTTTGGAGATTTACTGCAGCTAGATGGATTTAATAAAAGCTTGTTTAAATCAGTCAGAGGTATTATGAGGGCAATATCAATATATACTACCGTAAAAGAAAGTTCATAATAACTTTATCAGAAATAAGTTATAACTTTTGACTACAAGTAACTCTTCTTGTGGTAACACCTGTCGCTGTTTGGCATGATTATATCTCTCACAAAAAGTTAAGTTGTCATCACGGTCGAATGCCATGCTTTTAAATTACAGTACGCGTGTTAGATCCGATCTATTCCGTTCCCTTCTTTGCTATGTACTAAGTATCTATTCAATACACAAAATTAATGTATTTTGTATGGTATAATCTGAAAGAGATCCAGTATCATGAGGTTAATACTGCAATGCCGTTCAGGCTCAGGCAAACAAATAGGCCTTTTGCAAAACAAACCCTTTTTACTATGACATATCTTTATTTAATAGTATTAGGCAATAAAACATACAAAATTAAGTGCGTATAGTTAAGCTCATAAAGCACTAAATTAAAATAGCTAAAGACTTCTACACAAACAACAAAATTAACCGTTTAATGGTTAATCTTAACTATGAAACAAAAACAAAGGAGACCACTATTACAATTGTGTACAATGCAATATGCAATGGAGAGCATATTGCAAAAATTGCCTAGTTAACATGCATGATTAATCTGGATCTGTTCCCTTGAATGTAACTTCCCCGCTCCCCTAAGAAAATGTATGATGTTCTCTTGAAGGGGAAACAGTCAACACATCAACATCAACAGTTAACACTATGAACGTGTTGTTAATAGCAATATAGCCTTGTGTGATTGTTGAAAATGTTTTTTTGTTACTTAGTTCAATTACCTACTGAACTATAACTATAGTTACAGATAATGTTATTATGCGTAGTCTGTTGCAGTGGCAAGTCAGCTGTACCGAGTGGTTCTGTAGTACCCAGTACTATGTCCTATGCAACTAACGATAAATTGACATGCCATGGTGTATATCATCATCATGGCCCCTTGAAACATGATTCCTTGTAGACACTATGGTATTTATTTTACTAAATCTTTTCCAACAAAAAAACAATTATTTGCAGATTCTATAAAAAAATTAAAATTCAGTGTCAGTCTTAACCATTGAGTTCAGAAAAATAAAAAAAAATATTATGGCCAGTATGTCCTTCATTGCATTGCTACACTGGTAGAAATCCCTTGGTCATTAATTTAGTCTTGATTAAACTGGTACTCAAGAAACAACACTACAGCGCTAAATGTACACCGTATATATGGCTTAGGCTTAGAATTTAAACATCTCGGAATTAGGTCTCGCACCTCTGAGATATTTTTGGAAAATGATTTGCTTGACTATGTGTACATAGTAAGTACACATTTATGCCAATTTAGCCAAAACAAAATCGGCTAAAGTAAATCATGGTGGTCTTGGTCAATTAATATTTTAAAATTCAATAGAATTAGAATACGTAGCCACACTTATTTTGTGCATCCATGCGATTAGAAACGTCTTGAACATTGAAAGTGACCGAAAGTTCAACTACAATTTGCTTATTTTGGCCATTTTCTTGATACCCACTTGCCCCAACGCACCTGAACAACAGAGTTATAGAGTATGCATTATTGTATTGGACTTATTATTATATTGACCAGCTTCCTTTTACTTACGCAATTGCACCATAGCTGTAGCATTTACCGGCTTGAGTTGTAGACAAAGTATATTCTTGTAAACACGTGTAAAATAGCAAATGAAAAGACACCAATTAGCAAAAGCCCACTATTTACTTTATCGATAAAAGAAGATGAATGGTCCTGTGTTAAATACCCTTAGTTGTTAGTTGAATTGCTGACACATGTGCCTAATAGTACACACCAATTTAATTACAACGGTAAAGTAGTATTATTCCTTATCCGTGTCTTTCTACTTATCTCGAGATTTTATTTAAGTTTATTTTAGTATTGTTAAAGACGTTACCATGGATTTATGTCATGTCTAAGGCAAGGTGCGGATTTTATTGAAAAATGTACAAAATAAAAATGAATAAAATAGATCTCTGCGGTTTCCCACCCACTGATTTCAAACTTGAACAATTGCGCCAATAATGCTGTGGCGCAGGATAATTCGGTTGTTGACGCATTGAAGAAACGCCATGTTGACAACCCACTTGGGATTTAGGGAAGGCGAGAGGTGAGAGGGGAGAGTTTTAGTTGGATCCTACACTTTCCTTCCTCAGTGGCGTACAGTTCTGCGTTCTCCTGTTATATTGAAGTGAAAAGAAAACGGCGTTTCTGTAAAGACGAGGAAGAATTTTGGAAGTTTTCGACATATTATATCGTATTTATATTAGAAATAGATTTATTTAATTTGTAAACAATTGTCTTTTAATATTGATCTGTTCTGTGTGAAAACTAAAGTATAAAAAGCTGGGTGGATTATTAGAGAGAAAAAAACTACTTGGAACAGAAACAGAAGATTGTTACTTTACTGTTAACGACTAGGAGAGTAGCTTGTACGTACGTATCTGTTTAATTTTTTATAACGAAGCGCAGCTATTTACATCACAGTCGACAGCGAACTCTATATACGTCTATAGGGGTATAATTATTAGTCTTCAGGAATCCTCATGATGATGATCAATGAAGGATTGTATTAAATCTTTTTGATTTCACATTTTGAGTTACGAAATGATATTTTCATTGTTATCAATTGAAATTTGTAAGACGATAAATTTAACACCATTGTTTTTTTTGAAATTTATGAATGGTTGAAATTACTCGAAACAGTACAATAATAAATACGAATTCCATAAACAAGCGGGAAAAACATTCAAGCTCAGTCGTCGGTCAAGTGTTTTAGTTTTATCAAACCGTGAAGTCGAACGAGTTGAAAAAGCTCGTCTGGATCGGGGAAGTCAGCCTTTCTCTCGTAAAATATTGAATTGAACATCTTATTCCGAATTATTTGTAATACACATTGTCCATAACATTTCATCGGTAAACATTCAACATCCACCATGAGCGTGATCATTAGACTTCAGAATTTGCCATTAACAGCAAATTCTATTGATATTCGAAATTTCTTTCGTGGTTTGGCCATTCCGGATGGAGGGGTTCATATCGTCGGTGGAGCTGAAGGGGATGCATTTATTGCTTTTAGTACGGATGAAGATGCACGTCAAGGAATGCACCTATCGGGTACTTGTCTTAAGGACACACCGGTCAAACTTTTGCTCAGCTCACGCAACGAGATGTACAAGGTTCATTACATTCAATTTTATTACCTTCCTACCTTCCTATTCAATAGCTCGTGATGTTTTAAAATAAACTGATTTCTTTATATTATGACGGTATAAGCTAATCGAGTAATACGGAGAATCGGAATCGGAGAGAAAGAGTAGCCCACTAATGAAATTAATTCTATTATCGAAAACGCTCCCCACCAATTTCACTGCGTCATTTTGTGGTTAGATGATGTCCTCGTGTTTTGTATACATGTGAATTGGATACAAAATTATATTTATTATTGACTATTGATGGCACCCATTCAGGATACAAGAGAGTCATACTTGTCTCGATTTGATCGTAAAACTTATAAAATACCTATTGATTAATTCGGAACACTCCCTCTATTTTTGTATGCACTATAAATTCCGACCTAGTGCTCATGGAAGCAGCTTCAATAAGTATTTAATGCCCCTTTTAGTGCTTATAACCGGCACCTTTAACATCATAAATATATTGTACACTGATTATTAGGGCAGGTTGAAGGTGCCTATGATTGCAGACTTGTAAGCAAACAAATAACCGCAATGGCTCTCTTTCTATCGAAATACCAAAAAGTTAAAGTACCTATACCTAGGACTAAAACTTACCAACTTATAATCTAGAAATCTAAACAAGTTTTACATAATCATTAATTTTGATTTAAAAGATTAGCTACTTTGATAATTAAAATTACAAAATTCATCGACCGCGGTGGATATCAGTGAACTTGGTCACATCAGCGTAAAAGACAATTTTGGCAATTTTAATTAGCGTATGTGTTGGCTCTATCAACCAGCAAAAAATCGATTAGCGGTGACTTCGGAGGAAATTAAGCTGCCACACACGTTCTGCTCTGCAAGTGAACAGCAACAGCGGTTCAGCATCTGCCTCCCTTGCTCTGTTGGTTAATATTTCGATCGGAGTCGATAGCATGAAATTAGCATATTATAGCCCATCCTTTCTCTACAACGGAAGAAAATTAGTTTAAGAACATTCCCATAGTCTTGGTCCGAAATTGTTATCTAGTGATAACACCCAACATAAATTCGAAGACCGCTTAAGTTTACATGAATTTAGAATCGCATGATGAACACTGGTGTGTGTTGAACGCCTTAACTGTTGATACAACTCAATAATACGTGCAATACACCAAAAAACCCATCTACCTGCTGTTTTGGTCGGAACGGGAACCAACCTTTCTCTGATGCCAATACACATTTCAGATTAGCTCATGTATACTACTGCTGCTACTACAAATTTGTTCGATATAATCTTTTTTTTGTTCAGGTTTAATTCTCTAAAAACCCCATGACCCATGATTTGCAAAATATTTTCATTACAGTAGGTTGAATTTATCAACCCCTCGTCATTGACTTACCAAATACTATAATCCATGGTATGCTCGATAAATATCTACTTATAACAAAAAAAACTAGAGCCACAGCAAATATGTTCCAATCAACATGAAATTACTGCTAAAATATGTTTAAGTTCATGTGAGTATAGAGATTTACACATTCAACCCATATTCTTGATTCTTCATTTACTAGGTACCCCGTATAACATAGTATACATGTATGTATAAATCTGTTAATATAAAATAACTGAACTTCCCCCCTCTAAAGCTGGCTTCGTGGACTATATGATTCTACACTGACAAAAGTAACATGTCGTGTGTAACACCACAATTCGCGTTTAGGAGACTTGCATCATGCCCTGTTATTATGCTATATATATTTTAGATTGCCATTCTTAACGATTTTCAATTTGAATTGGGAGCCACGCTTTATATATCATATATGTACACTAAGAAGTTTCAGTTCTACAGTACTAAACTGATTCCCCTGAATATAATTCCCTGAAGTCGAGGTATTTGACAGTAGTGCCAAGATATGTTTTTTTTTCGATCCAAGTGAGCATGGGAAAATATGCATTGGTGCAGGTGCACCGAGTTAATCACAAGCGGAACTATCTGGGCCAATACAATGTGTGCTGCGGGCTGACTCACAACAGATGCTGAAATTTTGAAAAGTCCTATAGTATTGTGTTAGAGTGATGAGTAGGAATGCATCGTAAATGACATTTGTCTGCCAGCACTCCGGACGTTACCGTACAAACAACTTTTACCCTTGTCATGTAGTTAAGAGCATAATATGTGCATTGTAGATTGAGGTTGGACGGACACATTCGGAGGTTGATAGTACAACTAATGAATATTCAAGATGCTACATGCAACAAAATATGCATAGTCTATAAATTCGCACCCCTGTAATTATTGGACACCTAGTCGGCAAACTTTTGGCAAACAGTTCCGACAAATTAACATATAAAGGGGGAGGATTCCCTGAAACACTCCTTGAAATCATAATAATATTTCAGACTTTAAACTTCAAAATCACATGCATGTAGCCTCGAGAGCGTAAATACATTCTTGTATATATTCACATACCTACTTATTTCATTTTTCTGAATTTAAGCGGTGTAACCTTAAGTGAGTAGATCACTTAAGATTTTTAAATCGGCGAGGTTCGGAAGAAATGTAAATTGGTGACAATTTGATAAAATTGAAATGAAAGAACTAGGATGTAATATGTGGTGTATAATTCATGGTATTTATGAAGTACATGGTGTATGGTGGTATTTATTTGCATATAAGATTGCATTATTTTGATCATGTTCAATTAGGTAATAGAACAAGCTCGTCAACAAGCTTTGGGTTTGATGCCGGTCAATTCATCAAGTAGCTCTCCACCCGATAATTCTGTTTTGCCACCATCCCAGCCTCAAGTTCAAGTTCCCTCATCTTTAAGTTCTCAGAGCACCCCGAACAACCTTCCATTGAATCTTCCATCACCACAAACAACAAATCCAATCGTACCAAATTTAGGCCTAGGATATGGCGGCTCCAGTACGGGCAATAATCCCTCATTGCCTTTCCCAGGTCTCGGTGGTCCTCTTGGTACTAATAATATGGCCATGGGTCAGCAGAATAATTTTCCCAATATGATGGGTGGACCGGGACCCGGTCCAGGCTTCCCACCCGGAATGTTCCCACATCCATCCTCCGTTGGTCCTAATCCAGGCCCCAATATCTCTGGCCCTAGAAACATGAATCCAATGAACCAGAATCAGCCTTCACAAAATCCCTTCATACTTCCTCCTACTCATGGTAACAATAACCTTCCAATGGGATTTCCAGGAAGTAATCTAAATGGGCCATTGAGTAGTGGCAACATGATTGGAGGACCTTCAAATCAAAATTTAATGGGCATGCCTAATCCATCCATGGCAGGGCTAGGTGGGTCAAATATGGGCCCGAATCAATTTGGATTAGTAGGAGGAAATAGAATGCAGCTTATGAGCAATGTTAATGGCGGGCATAGTGGGGGTGGTGGAATGATATCACCCTTTAACATGGGACAGGGTCCCCAAGGATTTCCTGGTATTAACCCGAGCTTAATGGCACAAGGAAATAATAATGTGGGGCCAAATAATCAACCTGGAGGACCCATGGGTACTGCTCCAGTGCGCCCTAATTTCAATTCAAACCAACAGAATAATGCCCAACATACCAATTCTTCTTCCACTCCTAATCGAGATATTCGGGATATCAGGAGACCCGCAGATAATAGACCGGTCAATAATTTTGGGAAACCCATTACGAATGTTGGACCTATAGCTGGAGCTGGACAAAGAGATCGTGAACTTTCTGCAGACACTGGAAATCGCGGAGAACGGGAAAATCGAGGCAGGGATAAAGAAAGGGTTGATCGTTGGAAAAGAAGTCAGTCAAGATCTAGAGAAAGGAAGGATGGGAGGTAGGATGGATTTTAAATTTCATTATGTTGGCATTTTTATTCTCATGAATTTATTTCATTTTCGAATTATTACACTAATTATTATACTAACGTGGACATCACCATTCCTCTGTTAGAATATACTTCAAACTAGTTACTACAATAACTAAAAAAAATCAAATGCAGTCAAGTGTGAGTATCTTCTGGGGCAGATATATGAGTTTAGGAGACAAATTGTATGCATCATGTCATTTTCATGTTTACCGAGTATAAATTGCTCAAATAACAACTTAAATCCTAATATCTTCCTGCTTGTAAACATATGAGCAGAACTCGACGACGTTCACGATCAAGAAGCCGTGAGGGTGACCGAAGTCGAGATCGACGGCGCGGACGAAGATCCAGGACACGAAGTAGAAGTCGCGATAGGGAACGTACTCGTAGTCGTCGGGGTTCAAGCCGGGACAGAGATAGAGGACGCGAAGAAAGACGGCGCAGTGACGCGGGGTCAGGAAGTAGTCCTGAAAAAGCATTTTCTGGTAGTCAAAATAAAAACGAAAATTCATCAGTTGGTAGTAATAAATTTTCCCCTGGATCATCCACCGCAAATGAATCCGACAAAAAGTTTTCAGCTAATAAAGATCGGCGTGAGCGAGACCCATCCGTGGAAGCAATTTTAACCATCATAAATACGGATGATTCATATCCATGTGCAAAACTTTCAGGACTTGGGAAGGACACTTCTTTTCGTGAGGTAATTTCCGTGGCTTTTCTTACGTTGGTTCATACACTATAATTTCATTATGACATATTATGGATATCACTCCTGTATTGTTGGATAAGTTTATGTGAGAGATAAAAATAGGTACTAAGAAGTTACCGCATCTTTCTTTCGGTGTCATTATACAGTCATATGTCACATAATTGACGACAATAAATTATGTGAAAGGAAATCACTAGTAATACTATAAATAATATATTGGAATATTGATTATATTTTATAGTGTGTGCATGGGTATACCTGTATAGCTAGATGATGTAGTGTCTTGCAAAATAATAATAATGCAAGTCAAGCGTACTAGTAGAAGAAATAATGGAAAGATTCGTAATCATAAAAGGGAGTAAGTCGTCTACCAAGGGAGGAGGAAAATTAGTCGTTCTTCCTTCGTAATGAAGAGTTTAATTCACTCTAAAAGGATCACAATTTAAAGGTTCAAAATAATAATTGGAAACTAGGGTGAGTGAATGAACGCTACATAGCTGAGGCAGGCGGACTTATGAAGGATGAACGTGAATGACTGATCGTCTGTATGGCTGGTGTAGTAGAGGCAGAACAGATATCTTGTCGCCCGCCTTGACTATTATACCTCATCGTGGTATTGTGGTGCATGTTGGTATAAGTTCTTGGGTTACTTGTTGTGTGTTGGTGTGATGTTGATGCTCCTTCCATTGGATCTCCCGTAGTGACGAATCTGATTAATTATTGATGTTGATGACAACGGCTGATGACTTTACAGATACGAGAATTCCTTCGAGTTGACGTTCATGGAGGCGGTGAAGGGGTAGTCAGAAATTACGACAAAGGTCTAGCATTTTTGAAGTTAGAGAATCCATCAGATTTCTCCCGATTAATGCGTCAGAATGGGCAGAGACTTCGGGGAAATGCTATCAAAATTGATGGAATAAGTCATGATGCCTGGGAGACTGAGTACAAAGCCAATCGACGGCAAGCGGAGCGAGAAAAGGAGCGTGAGAAGGAACAACGGGATCGTGAGAGGGAGAGAGATAGAGACCGAGAGAGAGACAGAGATCATCGGGATCGTGACCGGAATGAAACCCGTGACCGTCCTAGAACTAGCCGTATGCTTTTAGAGTTATATGCATATTATTTCCGAGTCCAAACTTCTCCTCTTTTTTCTATGTATCACTTAAACTTCGTTGAAATTGCCCCC
>JAQFZE010002525.1:0-14384 GCA_034695245.1 Dicyrtomina saundersi | reverse complement strand
CCCCCCCCCCCGAGAGTTACGCCAAACTTAGCCATAGACCCGGAGTTTATTATAAGAGAGACCCGGAAGTTCATTATAAAAGACCCAGGAGTTTATTATAAGAGACCCGGGAGTTGCGTCAACCTTATCCTCAGACCCGAAGTAATTTTAAAATGCAAGTTTAACTAAGCAAAAGCATAAACAAGCATGAGAGACCCGGGAGTTGCGTCAAACTTAACCACAGATCCGAGAGTTATGAGACCCGGTACCTATTAGAAGCCCGGGAGGTATTAGAAGAAATACGGCACTTTAGTAGAGTACATGATTAGATTTTGGGCTTTTTGAATATGGAGTGACTTTTCAATTATTTCAGTTCCTTCCCAGTGTGTCGTTGCCAAGAATATCATGCCGGGCAAACAGCAACGTGGTGTTGCGGGGAAATTAGCTATACAAATGAATACCAAGCTTGGAGGTGTTCCTTGGATGGTCAAAATTCCAATGAAGGTATTCGCGAGACACAAATGATGCTTTTTTTTAGTTCATGTACCCTGTAACGGCTGTAACTCAATTGATTTAAATTCTTTAATACTTGAATAGTGGAAGCCAATTATCCGTTTAGTCTAGCTAAGAGAACTTTTTTTTCCCCAGGGAGTAATGACTATAGGATATAGTGTTTCTGTCACGGGACGTGCTAAGAGTGGAGCCAAGGGACAGTCCATGGGGGCTTTGGCTGCGGCTATGAATGATGAACAAACCAAATATTTTAGCATCCCAGTGGAAGTTGATCGGAGTCAGAATCTGTCCACAGTTCTAGGGCTGAAAATAGTGGCATGTATCCGGGCTTATCAGCGAATAAATGGAAAACTACCCGCTAGGATCATATATTATAGGTAGGTGTATGAAATGGTTTTAACCGGCTGTCAAAAATGGAATTTAAGGCTGCTGTAACCGCAATTATTTTGGCTGGCAAAATGGTAGAATTGAATTTTAATAATAAGTATGTGAGGTCTGACCCACTGGGAACTTGTTTCAAGAAACATTGTTTTTGTGAATTTCGTTTATTTTTGCATTTACAGTCTCTAGATTCGCTGGTTATGATTTGAATATGTATCTGCTATTTACTTGACCATTTATGCCATTAAAGCCATTTTAGCCGGCTGATTAGAAAAAACCATGATTTTGTGGCTTTTTACACCTAACTGCTTTAACCTTAATTATAGGGACGGAGTTGGAGATGGCCAGCTGCAAGCTGTTGTTGATTCTGAACTTCAAGAAATTAAGGTTTGGCAATACTCCTTAAATAATGTGTATTCAAATTAACCACATAATAGTAATAATATATACATCTCAACGTATCCTAAATAAACGTATTAATAAAGTGTGATTTATTTTTTGCAGAACGCCATTAACGATTTATACAAAAGTGCTGAGACGCCTGTTCCAAAATTCGGATTTATTGTCGTCAGTAAACGAATTAACACTAAGTTTTTTCACCAAACAGAAACAGGGAGGGACCAATATGAAAATCCAAAACCCGGAACGGTAGTCGACGATGTCGTCACTTTGAATGAAAGGTAAGAAATTGTAGTTGTTATATGAATTTAATTATATAGACATATTTAATTAACAACAATATTGTGACGTGAGTTAGTAATAGGCGTACAGCTTGATTTTGACCTTTGTTTTCATTTTAACATGTTATTGTTACAGGTACGACTTCTACTTGGTCGCAGCGAAAGGTACTGGGCAAGGGACAGTGAGTCCTGTGTCCTACAACATCATCTATGACGATATGGGTCTTGATTCGGCTAAAATCCAGATGTTGACTTTTAAACTGTGTCATTTGTACTTTAACTGGAACTCCACCGTGAGCGTACCAGCTTGCTGTCAGTACGCTCATAAGTTAGCCTTTGTTTATAATCTCATTAATAAAACCGGACGAGGTCAGGATGGAGGGATTGACCCTGTTGACAGACTGTGTGACAGTTTATACTATTTGTAAGCTCATAGTTTTTGAGATATGAAGTATTTTTAAGAGTCACGTTAATAAGCTTGTCTGTCGAGGAAGCTCATTAAAATCTAATCTTCTTTCAAAGCCTTGAGCTGCTACCCAGCTCATATGACAAAGAAAATGTTCAAAATGGTTATTCTGTGCGGCTGGAGCTATCACAGATATTTATAATTTTATAATATATTTATATTATAGTCTAATTTTTTGATCCGCTTCGAGGTAGAAACGGACTAATTTTATTTTATTTATATTTTGTATAGTATATCTACTTATTGCTTATGCTTATTATGAAAAATACGAACACAATAAGTTAAGTGATCGTAACCTCTTTTCTAAATTCTTGACCTCTAGGGAATTAAATTCCATGTAGTGAAGATTTAAGTCATTGTTACATTAGTATAGCAAAATTAAAACTGTCAATTATTGTGGCATTGCAATTTTTCAATATAATTTATATCGAAAGTGTGAATTGAGTGCGTCACTGTTAAAGTTTTCAAATGTGTAGAATGTAGTGTAGAAAATGTAGACTATACCAAAACGTTCTTTACTTATGACACCTATTTATTACTTTTATGTCCTGCAATTTTTTCAAATTGGGGCTTGGATTATAATGCATAATATATTATGATTGACTGTGAACCTATTCTCGAGAGTGAATAATAAAAACTATAAATTATTATTGGTTTTTTATATGGATTATAATTTCGATTAATATTATCGTGTGAATTTATTAATTTTATCATATAAATACACCACACAATCTTATAGAATTAAGGTACAAACTGTTCTTACGAACTATTCACCACCGCAGTAAGTACTTGCTTTGCTTTTGTATAAATAGACAAAAATTATTTTTTTATGTTTTGCAAAACCCTTTTAATGCTATACCAGATCAAGGACTGGCTTCTTTTTTTTAAAGGTTTAATTAAACGGAACTATATTATCAATACTAATCGTAAAAGTGTGACGAGTATATTATTATTGCATATTATTGTGCTGTTTTGAAATTCTAGGTAGATATAGTTGGCTTTGCAACTCCAGTATTTTGAATATACTAATGCGTGTAATAAGGCTAGGACAAAAACTATATATCAAAATAGTAGTTATAAAAATACTATAACTCGGTATGATATTCATTTTGAACAACAGTGTTGAGATTATTATTATCAGGAGTGTGACGAGCACTACCGCTGGCGATGACGTTACTCACGTTGTCATCTTCATCGTTGAAAAATGTGAACCCTGTATTTGCAATAAAACTCTGGAAGAATGCTTCAATGGAATACCAAAGAAGGAGTACATACGGAATGATGAGGTAGATCATAAAGAGCATAAAGGATATAATAAGAATGGCCCTAGGAATGGGAGCTAGAATGGGTTCATATGAATTGTCTTTGATCAACATTTCCCAGCCACCCCCTCCACCCACTGACACTGGAGAAAGGATCCAATCGCCCATAAATTGCTCCACTAGACATCCGAATGTTTCTACAATTCCTGTAATTCCCTCCGGGTAGCCTTGCTCTACTGAATCCACGGCTATAGCACCGCAAAGGGCAAGAATGGCAATGAATTTCCCCCAGTTTACCTCCACAATCCCCTCTGAGTTCTCAAGGATGAGTTTGGCAAGGGAGACGAGCATCGTAGAAGGAATGTGATCTTGAGGAATGGAAATGTTCACCTGTAATTAATTTGTAATATTTCCATGACGTATTTTTTAATATTGTCAATTTTAATAACGTGCATAATACGCTAATTTCGGTGTTTCGGTCACAGTATGCGGGACCGGATAATGAGGCCAGCGCAGGCAGCCCCCGCTGCTTGAATTTTCAAAAAACATTTAAATGAAACATTTTGCAGTTTTCAAAAATATGTGAAAAGAATATTTTGACTTTTCAAAGACATGCAAATAAATTTGTTTGTACATTTCAAAAACATGCAAAATAAAAGATTTAACACTTTTCAAAATGCATGTAAGTAGAAAATTTTGCCCTTTTCTGAATCAAGTAAATAGAACATTTTAAACTTTTCTAAAACATGTAAATACAACATTTTGCTTTACTAAAGGAAACCATATAAAATTAAAAAATGGTGGTTTTTGTATGGAAACGAATTGCTGCCTAAAAAAAGCAATTCCTTCGTCCGGCACTGACAGTGTGGGAAGTAAGAGCTTGATAACCGATTGATTAATAATAACAATTTAATTGAAATGTAAATATAACTATAAGCTTTAACATTTTCTTTATATTCCCTTAATGAAATCTGACCTGCGCAACGACTGAAGTATAAGTTCCCGGGTATTTCTCCCGTATCTGAGACACCATAAATCTGACGACTGGATATACAAAGTCTGCATCTGGTTTAGATAGCAGTTCTACCGCGGAGCGAAGTCTTGGTGACTGGGCTTCGATTTTACAAAGAAGGTTATTTTCTTTGAGGCGATCAATTATATGTCGAGCAGCGAGACTTCGTGACTAAAAATAAAATACACAAAATTTTAAATGCGAATAATTTTAACAACCTTTTGTCTTTTGTGGGTGGTATTTTTGACTATAATATTTTTGACTGTGCTGCAATATTTTGAAAACATACTTCATCCCCAATCTTATGGCAGGCAGGACTTGGAGGATCAATAATTTCCTTTGCATCCATCCAACTTGGATCCGAATTTGATAATTTGGAAATCTTCATGAGTGGTGTACACCACTCTTCGTCTGGTTCAGGGTCTGTTATGAGTCGAGCACGAATGCTCTCAAAATCTTCCAGGTCAGGGTCAATGATTTCAGTCATGTCCCCATCCTCTAATTTCAAAGTTTCGTCGCCGAGTGGATCCACTATTTCCAGGTTTGAAGTGAGTACATCGCTTAGGATGTATGTCTTCATTTTCTCGTTCAGGAACATTATGTATGCAGTTTATTGTAGTAGCGAATTAACGGGAAAAAAACTAAATATAATTATAATTATACCAAAGTCCTATAATACTAGAATCAAACAAAAAAACTGAAAACGAATGCCAATTCCAAACTACTTTTATGACTTAACTTGTAAGACAGGTTAACAAATTGTAACAATACAAAGGGATGAACAAAAGAGTTCACTAGATTTGTAATAAATGTAATAAACATCAAATTATTAAGAAACACAAGAGAGGGAAATAAAAAATTAAAAAACAAATTAGAAAAAAAATGTTTTAAATAAAACAAAAACCCAACTGTTTTCCCGTTTTCACTGCTGAATACTGAATACTTGTTGCTCTAAAACTGGCGCTGATTTTCTCAAGGATATGCGAGGAGGTTTGACAGTTTTCCGTCTATGTATGTATTCTAATGCAAAAAAATGCAAATATTGCATTATTTGAATTGCAAATGCAAAATGCAAATAAAATAAACCAAAGGACCCTAGAAAACAGTTTTCTTTCTTGCCCCTTTTGTCAAAGCTTATCCATTTTTCATTTTAATTATTTACGAGTTAAGAAAGACGTTTCCTAATCTGGTTTCCTTTAACACATTGGTATTTTAAAATTTTATTTTTTACAGATTAATGTGTATAGTTTTAAAAATGCTCGAGTCTCATGTTAAAACAGGAGGTGGAAACAGCTTTCACAGTGAGAAAGAGTGTAAAAGTGCCGCACAATAGCAAGTAAAGTAATATTTATCCAGCTTCTGAAATTCAGTTAAATAAATTCTGGAGTTAATTTTCAGTGCTGTCATATTATACGTATGTATACATATACATAAATACTTTAATTTTTTAATTTAATTAACTACACTTGTACAAATCCATACCATTTATGGCGGTAGTTTGTAAGTAACGGTAAAATTATAGTACTTATTATACATTTAAACGTTCCACTGCATTGAGCATCTGCGCAACATAACTATTAAGGTAGAAATAAACTATTATAGGAATATTAAGTTAACTAATTCGGAAGCGTTTTATGGTGGACGTGGAAGGAGGGTATGGTAATTACCAGTGCCATATGTGCAAACATGTGGATTAGTTGCTGCCGCGTTGTGAAACGAGCTTGTAAATGTTGTTGGTGTGTGATGGATCATTATACAATTGTGTGCAAGATAGGTTAAAAGTAATAATTTATTCAAGATAATTGTCACAAAATTGCTCCATATTACAATTATGTATAAATAAATATATAAATAAAATATGAACATCCGGTCATTGTTACATAATAATTTGTGGTTCGGGAACAGAGGTGGATATGGCTTTGTGTGGTAATACTTTACCTCCATTAATATAAATCTCGTCACTCACAATAACATCCTCCCCAAGAACCGTCACATTTTCCATTCGAACCCATTGACCAATAACACAATTCCAGCCCACAATACAACTATCTAACCAGGAATGGGATTTAATTCGGGAGCCTTTCATGATGGTACAACGCTTAATGCAGACACCGTCCTCAATTATTACGTCCGGTCCAATCGTTACATTTGGTCCAATTCGGCAGTTATTTCCAATTTTTGAGCTTGGATCCTGTATCAAATCAAACAGTAAAAAAAATACAGATTGAAATTATAGTGACTTGTTTTTTATGGATTTTTGGAAAAATAGTTTAAACGAAGAAAGATAGGTTAAAAAAAGGCAAATATATGAGTGTTTATATTTTGTAGTATTTCGTAAATAATGTACCACAAGAACATTGCCAACGATGCCCTCTCCGGTGTGTAGCTTAGCTTGTCCCTTCCTTTGATTCTGATTTTGTTTCAATGATTGAAGGTAAAGGCACATTCCCGTAAGGAAATCTTTGGGCTGACCAATATCCATCCAGTAGCCTTGAAGTTCATATGCATACAGCTCCCCACTCGTGGCCATACCAGGAAAAATTTCCTTCTCAATACTTGTGGGGCGCACTTGAATTCGGTCCAGGATGGACGTATTTAGAATATAGAGCCCGGCATTGATTTTATTTGAGACAAACTCCTGTGGTTTCTCTACAAATCTCTCTACTTTCCCCACCTCATCGTACACCACAACACCATATTTCGAGGGTTCTTCCACTTTGGTCACCACAATAGTTCCTTCCCTACCGTGACTCTTGTGGAAGAGGACCATTTCTCTAAATGGGAAGTCGCAGGTGATGTCCGAATTTAGAACGAAGAATGGCTCATTGTCAACTGCTAGAATGTCCTTGGCAAGAGCTAATGGACCAGCCGTTCCAAGTGGCTCCGTTTCATGTGAAAAAATTAGCTTTATTCCCATCTGTCAATGTCAATGTATGATGATCATTAGTTTGCATATTTTATTTACGAATTCATACAATCCAGAAATAAGCATACCCTCAGCCATCAGTACACTGACTGTTAGCTGAAATATTATTTGTAATTTATTTCAGCAATTATTTTCGTTAATAAAATACCTTTTCAGCATACTGACTCAGCTCTTGTTCCATTTCTTGAGCTCTGTACGAAACGGCTAGTACAACTTGACTCACACCTGCTTCCACCAACGCATCTAGCTGTTAATTTTCAAAAAATGAAAGAGACATATTTTGAACAAAACAAAATATGTGTATAGCTCCTTCACGGGCTTACACTAACGTAATTTGTAATTATTTAAACAAAGAGGATTTTTGGATTAAAAACCCAGCCAAATCAAACTAACTAACCTGATGAATAAGTATAGGCTTGTTGGCAAATTCCACGAGTGGTTTCGGTCGAAAAAGCGTTAGTGGCCGAAGACGAGTTCCAAATCCACCGACTAAAATCAACGCCTTCATATTGCCTATTGGGGAATCTGTTAAATGCAGTAAATTTGAATTGGTAAATTAAAAAAGACAATGAATAATTCAAGTTCATTTTACAAACTAATTTCGTCAACTTAATTGTCTACTTCCGTCCTGCAAATAATAAACGTACACGTATAACATAATATGTATGAATTGATTACTATAAGCTTTGTTTACTATAATGTAAAGAGACGATCTCGATTCAAATTCATCACGTGCATAAATTACCATAAACAATTAAACTACAGAGTAAAATAGAAACATTAATGTAGTGAAATGAAAGAATAATTAAAATAATATATCAAAATTTTACAAGTGTAAGTTAGCTACCACCATACAGTAATCACCGAGATAAAATACCACCATAAAAATAACCCCCACAAATATGCAAATAAATAAATCATAATTACCCGCAACTAAACCATTACTACGTACCTCAACCTACAACGTACTTCATAAACACAATTAACAAAGTTGCTAAGAATATAGT
This sequence comes from Dicyrtomina saundersi, assembly GCA_034695245.1. Classification (NCBI taxonomy): domain Eukaryota; kingdom Metazoa; phylum Arthropoda; class Collembola; order Symphypleona; family Dicyrtomidae; genus Dicyrtomina; species Dicyrtomina saundersi. Next base: position 6,158 of record JAQFZE010002525.1, on the reverse strand, counting down.
AATAATTATTACACTTACAAAGATTATAACAATGGAAAGTCTTTTAACTTCCTGCACTGCAGCTTAAATGACACACAGAACAAAACTGTGTATTCAAGTTTATATGTGTAGTGCAGCCTCCGCAGTTTTTTGTTATCTAATTACGGTGATCCCACCACACCGTACAGACTTAATTTCGATTATGTTTCAATGTCGAGAAGTAGTAGAGATCAAAACTGGGAAAGTTCTGGTCCACACACGAGGAAAAGAAGCGGGTAGTTCGCGCTGCGCTTATGTTCGTATTCGTCCTAAGGTAACACATTTTACATGACATTGCATTGACTTGACAAAAGCAAGGAAATTATTTTATAAATATGTTTCCTAATCTAAGATATTACATATGTGGCAACGTTCACTGCTGTTATAGAGGTTGGCAAGCTATAGACTATACTTACTAGAAGCGACCGAATTTAAAAAAAAACTCAATAATACTAAAGTTACAACTACAAAAAATATAGCTTCAACAAAAATGAAGTAAGTATAAGCAACCGAATTACTTGCATTACAACTGGGAAATTTTAACTACAGAATTAATATAAAAAAAGCGACTTTTTTTATGCACGTAATACCTTATTTAAGGTCTAAGTACTTTAATTAAAATGGAATAAAATAAAGGAAAGTAATTAAAGTAAGTACATAGGTACTAAAATTTTTTTGATGAATTAATTTTAATTAACAAGCACTATAAATAATACTAACCTGAGGTTTTCATTTTTTTTTCAAGGTAAATGGCAGAACTTTTATTTATAAAATGAAATTTCTTTTTTATCTGGAATTTAAGTTTTCGAATTCAAAGTTCTTGTAATTCCGTCAATGACTAAATGAATTGGGTTTACTCCGTTAATATCTTGATGTTGGTTTCATCAATCAAATACTTCATGCACAAACAGGATCTTTGGATTAGTAATGTTGAAATTGAAATCACACAAAAAAACGAAATCAATGCAACTGATTTAAAATCCTTAAAGTCAAAGTGCATATAACGAACATTGAGTAAAGTGGCGATTCTATTAAATCTTAATACTGCATTAATATTTTATATATTTGTGTTTGTGTACCTGATTTTAAGTAGTACGTAATTTAGAAGATGCAAAACGCTATTTTGATTCTTTGACAACAAAACATCTATTGTTGCGTTACACGTTACCGAGTTACAAAATTGTTTCACATGCCAGGATTAAATGTAATTGTGCCGAGCGGACGCAAGACGCAATGAGCTGGTTTAGCGGCTCGTCACAGTTTTAAGCTATCTGTAAAAAAACGATAACAGTAATCGTGACAAATTCGTATTTTTAGAAAATAGGGATGCAAATTTAACCATATGCCTTCAGGTTTCAGGGCAATAAGACTCGTCTACTTTAGGCTAACTCTATTAATTATCTATGTAGCACAAGTAATTATGTATATAGTACCTAGGTAATTATATTTTTTACACCGTCAACTGTGAACTGTCAATTGGTATTTTAGATCGTTCAGAATGAGATATTTTGGACTATGTTTTCTTCTCTAAAATTTTAAATGCCGTTTGAACGATTGACGATATGTACTACTATAGACTACTCATCTACTTTGTATAAGCTTTGAATTTCAAAAACGATAAAAACCCCAAATGAATCTGGCATATGACAGTCGCCATATTATACTATATATTAGTAATAATTTCTAGGTATTTTAAACTGACACACAACTGGAAATAATGCGTAAGTACTTACATCATAATAATGATAATGACTAAAGATTAAACCTAATGGTAAATTTTTAATGCCGATAAAAATATTATCTCAATTTATTTTCCGTTTTCCAGAACCGAGTGCTGATTAATAACTAAATGATTATCCTGCACTGTGAACTATTACATAATTACAGTCAACAGTTAGTCGAGTTAGCACAGTTGACAGTACCTACATACTAAACTGTAATAAAATATTATTGTAGTTATAGACGCTATAGACTGACACTTCATTGTTTACCACATAACAGAACCAGTGTCATTACTAACTGGCGTTGATCAAACTTCAAGAAGCAAATAAAGTGATGAAAATTTGAGTAGTCAATTAACATAATAATTATTATTATTCCGTATATTTAACTAATAGCTTACCGTATGTCAATATGTTATGAAATCAACTGGAAGTTCTGCTCGGCTTTGGATTTTGGAATTACTGGAAACTGGAACTGGAATGAAGGATGAAAGTGATTAAAGTGATTTGTTGGACCGTCGTGTCATCACATCGTATCTCTAAATAATACTTTAATACGTCAATTTTAACTCAAGTAGGGAGCGAACTTCAAACCAGCTGACTATACACACTACTGACTACTACACATCTTCCATCGAAAAATGATTCCAAATCCCAATATTGAATATATGATTATTAAACTAAATAAATTATGCTCAATAGCTCCCACAGGTAAATCATGTAAAATATTTCGTGCTTTTTATCTGCTCTGTTATTATTCCCTAGCTAATACTATAGTTAACTAGTAAGCTATAGAATAGTTAAATAGTGGAAGTAAGTACTGTCACTGTCGTGGAACTGGAATGCTGCCCATTGCCATTGTGCATAGCCAGTACAGTACAAAAAACTATCTTCTTTTCAATTCACTGGAAAATCTATTCGGTATTCGGCATCGGTATCGGTATGCGGTATCTGGCCCACAGCATAGCAATCTCTAAATATAAAAGCTACTATCTACTACTGAATTTAAATTGAATTTAAAGGTTTTCGTATTTACGCGTCTATTTTCGTACTAAACTCTGCCGTGTCAGCCAGTGGGAAAATAAAGCGCGAAAGTGTTTCTTTGGCATGTTAAAATAGTTGCATTCTTTGGTACTAATTACTAAACACTTTTACACTTCTAATTACATTAAACATTAAAGTACAACTTACTTAATAATTTAAGTAAAGCCTTCCCAGCCCAGCGTCATTGTTGCATTACTCCAGTAACTGCAGTAAAGCACTACATTTTTGACATTAATATAAGGGTATGTTTTTCATAAAAGATTAATTTATTTTGAAATATTTTCACTATGAAATTCTTCGTAACTCACGGCCAAGGGATAGAACCATTTGTTCACAATGAGCTTATGTCAGCAAAGTTCACTAAACTATTCGACGTTGAGATTTCGAAGGAATCCAATTTTCATGGGAAGGTCATTTTCTCAGCAGAAGCCAAATGTCCTATTACAGCTCCAATTTCAAATTCCAATAAAGATTCCAGTGATATGTTGGCAAAAACGGAGACATCAGATGGAGAAGGCGGAATTAGTAGCACTAATAATGATGTTGATGATGAACTGGAAAATTGTGATAAAGGTATATCTTCAATCACGAAGCACTTTATTTCTAACTTACAAACTGTGGAGCGTATTTTCGGATTGCTCTTTCAAGATCACAATGACGATATAAGTATAGCAGTTGGTGTTGGTGTTGGGGCTGGGGCTGGAAGTAGTCTTCACAGACGAGACGTTTTATCAAATCTGCATAGTTATATTTCAAAAATGTCAATAAGGAGCAAACTGTCGCAACTGTTAGATGACTTATATGAGCTTCAGGTAAGCTATTACTGTATAATAGGCCGTACACAGGTACACACTGCAAACAGCAAGAGTTAATTTATGCCTTATTCATTTACACTTTCTATAAATTATTGAATTTTTAAATTTAGGTCGCTAACGAAGGTAAACATGAAGAACAAGTTGTCTCTCAAGAATGCAAACGACGAAAAAAAGCTCGTAGTTTCAGAGTGAATGCAAAAGTGTCGGGAAAATGGAAACGGATTCTAAACTCAAATTCGGTAGCTCCATGCATTGGATCCGCATTAGTCAAATCTTTATCTAATTCTGATGGTCCAACAGGAACAGGAGGAGCCCCATGGGAAGTGAATCTAAGAAATCCAACATTGGAAATATCTGTTTATTTGACTGACGATGGAATTCTTAGCGGAGTATCCTTAGAAAATATTCCTCTTTCGAATAGGTATACAAGACATAAGCATCGTGAATATTCATTTTTTGTTTTTACCCAAGTATATATATTATATTGAAATTGTGTATAGATTCGAATTCGATTCGAAGCTAGTAAGTAGCTCATAAGATATTTTGCTTAAATTACGTTCTGTGTGTAATATTTGCTTTTATTTTTGTTCTATATCTACTTAAGGTCCTATCTAAACAAAATCCCTCTAAGATCTACGGTGGCCTACTGTATGGGGACCTTAGCTGTTGAAAATTCTAGAGACGGGGAGGAGGGGGATACATTAGTCCCAGAGACAGGACCACCCAGCTTCATAGTATTAGACCCAATGTGTGGCTCATCCGTCATCCTCATCGAACTTGTCAAATATTTTCCGCAAGTCTTAGCGGCTTTTGGAATTGATAACGACCCTCTTCAAGTGGAAGAAGCTACTCAGAATATCAAAAAATCAGAGTCAGAATTATCTACGAGACTTTTCATGATTCTTGGTGACTCCACGAAGAAAGTATTTCCTTTCCGTGATAATCTAGTTTTTGATGCTGTTGTGTGTGATCTGCCCTTTGGAATTCAGCACAGCTACACTTCTCCTTCCGCCCTTGGTGGAGATGACGGAAACATTTTACCTTTGGTACTTTCCAATATTGACAAAGTTGTAAAACATCAAGGCAATATTATCATTCTTATTAGTTTACAAATGAATTTGCTCATCGAAGATATACTCAGTACAAATAAGCTATGTTGGACTCTAAAAAGGAAGTATCCTTTAAAGCTAGGTGAACTCCCTGCTTTAATATGTCACTACAAAAAATAATATTTCAAAGTATTTAATTATATTACCAATTAAGTAATTACTTATTATACACTACAATAATAATTTTACTATTGCACGTATTTTGTGGAAAGGGGCGATGTGCAGTTGTGACGAATTTAATAAAATAATATTTATCCTCTGCTATAATTTATTGATCCTGATACTTTCATATATTGTATTTGCCCTTTGCTTATATTTGCATCAAAGGAAAATGCATGAATCTGACTAAACGCTGTGTTGCTCACAAAACTGGGTCCGCGCATTTCAGAGATTCAAAAATTCCATGAACGTGGTGAAAAAGCTGCATGCAAGCACAGCCTTGTTAATACTAGTAATTATATTTAAAAGAAATGTGTTAAATAATTACCTAATCTAGCTTAATTTACAAAACTCGAGTTGTTTTAGGTCACCTAATTACACCTACTACTAATTGCTGGTTAGTTGGTATTGTTTGGTATTGGTGTCCAGAGACCTTCGCCGTATTCAGACTTCCTTTGTAATTTTAATTTGGTCGTGTCGGGATTTCAGTTCAGTTGCAGTGGCCAGTGACTTTTAATTGACATTGCTATTAAAGTACTTTGTTCATAGTTGCATATTTTCAGATAGACATAATGACGTACTCAAAATTCCGTTCAAATCCAAAAACTAAAGCCAAATTTGATGAGAAATCGAAATCAAAGTTCAAAGGTTATAAAAAGAAACCTGGACCTGCTGGTGGTGGCCCATCGGGTGGGGGTGAAGGGAGGGGACAAGGTCGAAAAAAGAAAACTAAAGTTGAACTAGTATTTGATGAAGGAAAGAGAGTGTAAGTTTTTCACATTATGTACTTTTTTTTCAGTTCTTGAGATTGACCTATCGACTTTCAGCTTTTTTGTAACACAATGTTGAATGTGTGGCTGGGTGTGAGTTCCACCTTTTAACTGATGCTGATGAGGTGTAAATACTAACGTTAATTTTTCTTTTATTTCTATTTTATTGTAATTTGCAGTGAATTCCTTGGTGGATTTCATAAGCGGAAATTGCAGAAAAAAGCCCACTACAGAACACATTTGGAGAAGAAAATTACCGTGGAAAAAGCAAGAATTAAGGCCCAGGTACAGGAAAAGAAATAATGCAAAATATATTTATGAATTATCAGTATCAGTTTCGTAAAACATAATATTACAACATAATTTTTTTAATAATATTAAGCAGGCATATAATATGCGTGTATATATACTTAAGGGCGCGTATGCTGTATTTTGCGCAAATAGGACTAGCATAAAAACGGTAGATATGACTTTGTAACTTTTTTTACATGTTGTCTGATGTCGTATCTAGGGACTTGGGAA
>JAQFZE010002524.1:0-14385 GCA_034695245.1 Dicyrtomina saundersi | reverse complement strand
TAATACGGGTTGTAACGGGGCCTATACCTGGCCATACATTTAATAATACGGTGTTTTCCTGGTCACATACCTACTCATAATTCACTCATTATACTCAAAGTTGGGACGACAAAGGGGAAAAGATGTGTGCGTCTTTTAGATTTCGGGGGGATGGAAGTTGCTCAGACAAAGTGTGGGGATTAAGCTTGTATTTATTTTTTATTCTATTTATGAACAAAGCTCTGTTTTGAGCTCATCCGGACTGGGACTCAAATGTGGAGATTGGAGAGAGGGAGACTTGACTTCCACTGTCATTCAGGGATCTGTATTATTTATTCAGAGTTTCAGAGTTTGTTGCTTCTCCTACTACGTATTATTTACGTGATTCAAGTTGTTAAGTTTGAGCTGTCTACATGCCTATGCAATTGTGTACATATTTATGTGCTATGGAGTAGCATGGAAAGGGTACGGTGAGCTATATGCTACGCTATATACGGAATCAGTCTCAGTAGTCTCATGGTCATGGCCTATAGCTGCCCTTTTCCTTTTCCTTTCCCCTCCTCGCATAAGATTAACATGTGAATTTGAACTGCTGACATTTTAATTTTTAAGATACAGTTAATAGTAGAGTTGAGAATGAGGAGCTGGGGAAGATACAGACATGTATAGGGAATGAAACGGATGGGAATAAAAGCGCAAGGACGCAAATTACATCCTTTAGATGTGGTTTAAACTTCATCCCTAATAAAGTTGCTGAAGTGGAGTTCATTTCAAGCAGACACAGAGCCAGACTGAGACAGACACAGAGACAGGCACACACACACACATGCCTCCACCCATTTACACACGGACCGAGAAGACAGAGAAAAGAGAATTATTGAATAGTGAAAAGTTGAGAAGGCGTGGAGAGAAGGAGAAAGAGAGGAGCGGAAGGAGAGAAAGATCAAAGTCAACAGGAGGATTACAGGAAGACTTAAACTTTATTTCATAGTGGTGAATTGAAAATTTTCTCAAGTTTAAAAACTTACCCTCCAGTTTGACTCCAGTCATTATAATTACTTGCTTCGTTGGTGGGTCTCATTTTTTGTCCGGAGCCACTCCAGAACCATCCTGTACATGATTTAAGTGGAGGGCATGAGTCAAACACAGTCACATCATATACTTGTACACATATATAGAGATCGTCGTCTCATCCTCCTCACACAAGTCACAGTATTTCTATTGTTTCACATAATGCTAATACTCTGCCGTGGATAGATACTACACACGTAATATTGCTCTCCCTCCTCAACTTATCGCTCGACTTGCGGTAATAGGCTCTCCTCTTTACCCTTAAATTATGGCTCGTTCATAGATACCTACTCCAAGCCCGTCAAACCACCTCCTCGAGGCTAACTTATGCAATAACTTTATAACACGTCTCAACAGTCTATGTATAGCCGGAGCCCCTATACCTATATACATAAAACATGGAGACTTTCTTGCTAAAAACGCTATACTTAAGGAAGGTACTTTGTCTTATAAGTGTTACCATTAATGTTCAAAGGCTGTAAATCTTTTCGGCTGGTGCACTTTTCCCCAAAGTCGCAAAGACGGCCCGACGTCCAGCAGTATTTTATCTTGTCTGCTCAAAACATTAAAATAGTCATTAAGACGGAAAGTGCCATTGTAAAGCAAACTTAATACCCAAGAGAGAATGATACATGTATACTATTGGTATATCAAACAATGCGATTACGATTACGAATACGAATACGAGCAGGACGACGACGACTGGAATAAATACATGGGTATTTGTGGATACATACAGATAGATGGGAAGCGGACGGACGTCAGGAAGAATTGGAGGATTTTATTGGAAATGGAACACAAGTTATATGTGCAAATATGGAGACTTATTGTGTGGGTAAATATAGGAAGGTATTGCGGGGATGGCTACACACGGAAAAGGCAGAGACGCAATCCTAACGGAGAATGGAATTGGAAGGTAAAGGTAAATAAATAGGAAAGGGAGATAAAGTAATAAAGTGAGAGGAGTGACGGGAAGGAACTATATGTGAACTTACAGGCGTCAATATATTTCTTGACTAATTGTATTTCCTGGGATGACTCAAGACTGATCAAATCCATACAGCGTTCCCGGCACCAATTCCTCGCGTCCAGCCAGTTGAGAAATAAATTCCTTGTATCTCTCTCCAACCAAGTGACATAGTATCCGCTATCCCCCAGTTTAGTATGGATTTTGCGTCCGGCACATAACTTGGGCTCGGGGAGCGTCAGATTTTTTGGCACACACTCAACTATAGTGAGGGCAAGAAGAAAACTGAGACAAATTATTACAACTTTGAAGGACGTCATGTTCATGTTAAAGAGTGAGAGCACAAGCACACACCAAAATGGTAGAAAGTATAAAAAATAAAATGGGAGTAGTAGTGGTAGTGGTATAGTGTGAGTGGGTTTTAAAAATACAAAAATGTAGAAACTTTTTTTTAAAACTATGGGAATTGCAGGCTCTCTGTCTGAGTAAACGCTTCTGCTCCCGCTTGGTCTTTGTTTTAATAACAAATGGAGCTAGCTCTGTACTTTATGTCAGTTAATTCTTTTTTGTTTACGTTTACGCACCGTCAGCTCGACTTTTGTCCGTGGAGTGAGAGAGAGACGGAGAATGAGAGTGAGAGAGTTTTTGAGCTAACACTGGAGACAAATACAAATACAAAACTTTAATCTTCTCATAGGTTTGAATTATGTTCACGACTTTGGGTGGATTTAATTTCGGCGACTCTCTGAGCTCTGATCCATTTTAGAGGAATTCAAATTCAAATCGAACCTATTTACATTCAAAGCAAGTTTGTTAGAATAAATTTGTTACAAACTATTCTCTCTCTTTCTTTCTGTTTATTCATCGATAAAAGCCTTGGGTCTATAATATGTATATTATAAACGTTGTGAAGGGAAAATGCTGGAGACGAAGATTACATTCTTACAATAAGATTCTTACTCGAGATGAGAGCACATATCTCCGCATACATCTGTATTATATAGTTTAACACATAAAAAAAATCCTGAAAAGAAACTTTTCTGGATTTTTTTTTGGGGTTCTTCTGCTGCTGTCCTTCCTTTTTCTCTTGTTCTTGTTACTTTATACCAACCACGGAACATGTACAGCTCGCTCTGTGTATCCATGTACAAAAACTTCCAAGCTAATTTCCCCAAACTTTTCTCTATTCCCTTATCTTTTTTTTCTGTCTTTTCTAATTCCAATTTACTTCAAAGCGAAGCTCTACCGACAGTACATGCAATTCATCTGTGTCTTCTTTCCAAGTGTAAACTAGATAACAGAAGATATATATACTACCACATTTACTATTCATGCAATTCGCGGAACAAACAATAATATTAAGTACGTATATTAATCTTGTTAAGGTACCTGGTCTAGTGCGTGTGGATAATTCTAGGTTTTTACTTCTAGAATTTTATGTGGTTTCTCGGAAAACTACAAAAACTTTTAGAGGGGTATGCATATTATGTAAGAGTGTGTTGTTGTGTATGTACTCGCCCTGTGCATGTAATTATATTGTGTTGAATTGTATAATTACATGTGCAGAGTAAAACCACTATGTGGATTGTAGGTAGGCGCTCCCGTTTCGTTCTTTGACCTTTCAAGCTTTATCAGATGCGACTACCACTCACAAGATTGATACTCAAATACCGCCAATTTGCTTATTGGGATTGGGAAACGAATTGTTTTCATTTAATTAACTTTATGGTCACATTTGCGCACAAGATTGTTGACCATAGACATTAATTTCGAATTCCAGCACGAAATGAAAAACCAGCTATAGCTATATAGGTAGGTAGGTAGGTGAGTAGGTAGGTCTTTTACGTTTATGTTGTTACTGCTGGTACTTTTGGTATTTGGAGCTAATCTTCCTGAGCTTAAAGAATTTGGGTAGCATGTTGCTGGAAATTCGGAATTGCATTAGTCCAGGTGATTTATGCATATTAGATCGGCTGAATAATTTGGAGCTATACAAATATATATTGAGCTCTAAGGAAAACAAGTCACCTAAAACCACATCTATTAATCATAACAGACACGTTGTGGCAAGCGACACAGAAGAGTGTAGAGCCATGCTTTAATTTCAATCAGAAGCAATCAGTGTCAGACAGTTAGAATTTAGTTTTATGCAGGAACATGAACCTTATACTTTCTCAGAGATTTGTGTTGTACTTACTGTCTAAAATCTAAAATGCAATTTTCTGCATATTCTCCAACCATTTTACATCTTTATGCCTGTATAAATTTTAATTAAATATACGTAACTACATTAGCATATTTTTATATTTGAAATAATTAATAATAATACATAATATACACAATTTCGAAAAAATGGGGGATTGTCAATCAGGACCGTAATCCTAGCTTGTAGATTTTTATTAGATTCTAAATTGAATTTTCTAGCTCAAAATATTAGGTAAAGGGCTTCGTACTTACGTACTATATGCTACTGATTTTTCGAGTAAGTTCATGGTTATTCAAAAACAAAATACAATAAAAATTCTCCATTGAACCACCTTTAAATAACTTGAAAGATGTAGATTGTTCAAACATATATATGTATATGAGCCTCTTTTTTTACGAACAAAGGATAAAGGATTTAGTGCTTCAGATGTCAGCTTAATGGTTTTATGTCAATCCAATGACGTGGAAATCGCAAACCTGTGGAAATTTAATTATTCAGTAGTCCTCACAAAGTCCCAGTTAACGACTGATTTGACATCCAGTGGCAGTTGAAATCTTTTATTGGATTTGGCCAAGTTAGCCGAGTGGCTGCAAATTCAATCTAAAAATAATGCTGATTTTGCGGACTGTAAAAAAAACCCTAAGCTCGAGCTAAAATGTTTCAGCGGCAGAGGCAGACACACAGCTATAATCCGCGCATCATGTTGACTCACTTAAGGCGGGTAGTCAAAATTCAAAGACTTGACAAAATTATTATTTCATTTCTTTCTTGAATGGCTTTGTCAAGTGTCAAGTGGGCAGCTAGGAAGGAAGTACGTGTTAACACCGTTTAACAATTAGTTTTTACATTAAGTAATTTATTTACTTACCGGCAGTTCTCAGTTGCCTAGTCTGAAATCTTGTAAATTTTGTGGTTAAAATTAACCAATTAGTTTTAGTTGGTTAAGGTCGAGAATTTTTCTTAACATAGAATTAGTCATAAGTCATCATACGACATCCAGAAGGGCTTAAGCATTAGGGATTCCTTAACAACATTAAAATTAAGCTATACTATTGACTATTCACTATCCAACAAAACTGCATTTTACTGGACGGCTGTGTTCACCTTTCGTCATGTCTTACCAATGGTAATTTTATTTACTTTTTATTAAATGCAATTTAATACTATCAACTATTACCTATTTTACATTTAATGTTCATTTATAAGGCGACCGCAATTATGTGGTATTTTGGCTTCGCTCTATGTGATTTTGATTCTCAAATTATGTGGAATTATGTGTTTCTTTAAAAAGTTCGATTATGTGATTTATGCGATTCAAATATCTTAATTATGTGCCATAATACGTTTTAAAAATTCATTTATGCGATTTTATTGTTGTTGTGGTTCAACACTCAAGCACTAATAAGTAAGTTAATTAATTTAATCATGGTATTCCACTTTTAATAGATTTTTCACACGTCATTATTTTGGTTAAATATACTAAAATAAAGCATTTAATACCAAAGTATATTTCCACTTGTAATAGAATGAATTGAATGAAACACATAATTTAATTTCACCGACATGCCGTCAGCCAGCCATCTCTATTATGATAATGATCTCTACTACATCAACTCACCGATACTCCAATTCTACCCGTGAAGTTGTAAAAAAAAGTAAATAAAAACGAACTGTTCAATAACGCGATTTAACCTGCCGTTTCGACCATGGGATTGCCCAAAAATGACGTCATCGGTAGGATTACTTGGGCCAACTTAGCAACTGATGACATCCTATGTTAAAAATAGCCGTTTACTCAATATTTAAACTGCTGACGAGGGGTCGTATGGTCCTAAAAAGGTGATTTTTGGATGGTGTCATTTTTGGACGATCCCTAAACCACAAATCCAACACTGCTTTGTATTTAGGCACGTGTTTGTTATTCCAAAATTTATAGACATCATTAAATTAAAATATTGACATTTAAAGTTGAAAGACCTGCTAGTATTCACTTACAATTTAAAAAAAAATACATGATAATAATTTATTAAATATCGAAATACCCATTTTTAGGTCCAATTTCCCAATTATGTGACATGTGATTTGGAACCCAATTATGTGATTTATGTGGTTTACAAATTTTTGTTGTTGCACTTTTGGTATGTATCTACAAGCTTAAATACCCGGCAACCACCATGTTGGATTGCATTATGTTTTTTATGTGATTTATGCGATTCGGTCGCCTTATTCATTTATAATGCATTTATTTCGCATTTACTTTCTAGATTTTGTATACCTACATTTGAATGTAAATACACAATGAATATTAAATGCGCGTTTAGGTTTAGCGACACGGAGGCCTACAAACGAAAGAAAAAGAATAAAACTATGTTGTTGTCTACGAAAACGGAGAAACACCCCCTACTTTCGCAGGGTACTGCTTCTTTAAGTGTAAGTGCCAATGGGCGAAATTATAATCAGATGGTTCCTACAAATTAGTTTGCTTTAAGTCCGCATAATTTCTGTCGTAAATGTTCTAGGGCTTCCTCGTGTTGATCATGTTGGTCATACAATCAACAGTGAGTTGTGAGTGAACGTTAAATGTTGAATTATATTTTATAGGCAAAGCAAAAGTTAAAGCCTGACCCGTTGGATGGACTTGATCCATTAAGTTTGAATGAGTTGGATCCATTGACAAGAATGGCAGTGGACTTGGACTATGGTGCTGATTTTAGTGGGAGAAACGATAATTTTGAACCCTGGAGTTCAAAAAAAGTTGCAATTTTGAACAAGTTTACAACACAAGAAAAGCTTTCAATCACAACTTCCGTCTTTGCTGCTGAACATGGTTAAAATTTAATTTATTTCAGCTATGTGTTATGTATAATCATCACACTACTACATGAGAGAACGTAGTTTATTGAGGATAGTTAATAATGATTTTCTTAATTTTCCGCTTTAGAAGTAAGAGGTGTCAGTGAAAAAGTTCTTCATCGTCTTGAGCAGTTAGACTTAGATTGTGGATCCAAGCAATATTTTGGAGGTTTGACTCAAGAAGAATACATCAACAAAGTAAGAGATTCGGGAATCGTGTGCAAATCGTTGTTTATTTCTTTCTGTACTTAGCGGACGCAATAATCATCGCATTACTTTTCAAAATGATTATTATTGGTGATTTAGATTAATCAGCTCGATCAACAACTCACTCAAGCATGGCAGGCTGACCTCCGGGTTAATGCTTTAAAAATTTCAATTCAGGTAACTACTGAATTTGTTGCCCAATTTGCAGAATTCGAAACTTTTATCCATAGCCTTTAAGTTCTTTCGTACTTGCTTAATTGTGGCGTACTGACTTTTAATTTTTTATCTTGTAGTGCTGCAAATTATTGGGAGATTCTTCTGTAGTATCTTTTTACCCGAGCAAGTTTGTCATTATTTCTGATATACTAGATAAATTTGGTGATATGGTATACAATAGACTGAAAGGAAAACAAAAGTAAGAATATAATAATATATGTTCTCTGTGTTTCAAGTCACTTGTAGCTGTCAGTTATAAAATAAAAATGCATTTCCGTTCATATTTTCTGAGTATGAAGTGGCTGTAAGTGGTACTGTATTTTTAAATGCTACTATCTATTTTTAGCGATATGCATTCCGCAGAAGTCGCGAAAGAGACTTGCAAAAATTGGTTCTTTAAAGTTGGTTCAATTCGCGAATTACTTCCTCGAATTTGCTTAGAGCTAGCGATTCTCAAGTCGTACTCCTTCATTCAGACACAGTAAGTTTATAAAATTTTGACAAACTAACTTATTAGTTATTTAAATAGCCGTATACCATCTACAGTGCTAACGGGTATTTTATTAAAATTGAACATTGTGTTCAGGCCGGATTACAGCAGAATCCTGTCGCGCCTCCTTAACAGCATGTGGGGTATAGGTGATCCTGTCGTAGGTATTTACATGAGGTATTTACATTTACAGTTAAAACGATTAATATCAGAATCATTCACACTTACTTAAGAGTATTCAAAATACATACACTGCTCTACTCACGGATAGTTATACTTTTAATTTCTAATTTTGTGTACTTTAGATGCTACCTCTGTCGGAAAGCAATGGAGTTAGTGCCAAACAACAGGGAGCTTTATATGCAAAGTTTTCAGGATCTTTTACTTTTGCATGATCAGGTACTTGATAATTTTTATAAAAATAAATTAGTTAAGGCTAATTAAGAATGTTTTAACACTTGAACTATAAGCAGAACAATGATCTCCACAGGCCTATGATCATTTTCGACACAGCCCACATTTAGCAGAAGCCAAAATTGCAATGGAAACATACATGAGCATATTGAGTCCAGCCGTAGACTGGATTTTACAGTGTTTAGTTCACCGTGGAGAGCATCTTGTTTATGTTGTTCAACTGGTGTCCAACCTTCCACCGTTGTAACTACTGTTTGATGTTTTTAACTTACTGCAAAGTATCTGTTTCAATTTTCAGCTTTTGCATAGTCAGTCATTCGTAGTAAAATATGTGTATCTTTTAGTTGGAAGTCGCTACTGATAAGCTCAGTTTTATCCACATTCCCGCCAAATTTCATTGGAGAAGAATGCTTACATATTCTAGAGATGGTTTTGACATTGGAGACGAATCTAGGTGCTATTTTACGTAATTTAGGCCTTTGCCTTATTGTTGTTGATCCTCCTCAAGAAAAAGCAAAAGAAATTTGGAATCAAGTTTGGCCAAGTATTCGCCATATCCAAGATCGTAATCAATACTTGTCGTGCTGCCAAGTTTGGATCGAGTTTGCCGTAAAGTATTTCGGGGTACGTATTCTTGTAGGAATTGCATGGGCATAAAATAGAATAAATCAGCATAGTTTCATCTTTACTTAGTCTATTTTAAAAACTTTTTATACAGGGTGAGACTATAAATTCGATACTGGAAGATGTAATGGAACATGTTAGATATCGTGACGCGGATCAATTTCACGGGAAACTTGCAAGCATAATTGAAAAGTTACTCATTTACTCCAATGATATTACTCAGCTTTTGCACATGGTAATGTCACCAGTGACTTAAGATATTTTAACAATAATTCTTAAAGGGTATTTTCGGAAATTCGTTCATATCAAAGCCATGAATCTACTTTCTCCGTTATTTTGTATTCATAGGACAAATGCATAAAAATGGTAACGATGCTCAATGTTGATACAGTCAAGAGTGTAATCCTGGCATATAATAATAAGCACCCGGAGCCGCAGGGAAATAATATTGTTATCAATACGCTTCTTCATTTAGCAACTATTGTACATGATTCTGTTGAGTAAGGTTTCAGATTTCTAATTCAAGAAATATAAAACAAAAACTTACTTAGATATTCAAGTTTCTCAATAATTAATGTTTCATTTTTAGTGCCTTAACTCCTGTCGATGAAATTAAACAAATTGGTAGTTTAATTAACGGCTATATTTTGAGAGTGAATTTTGGAAGAGATTTTGAAAAGCAGTTGCAATTCTACGATGAAGCCAGAGGTGCTTTTTCAAATATTGATGCGGTACTAGTCCAGCTTGTTCAGGTAAAATATCTTTGTGTCGCATAATCACGAATGGAACATTAATTTTGAACATGGTTATTAAAGTAAGTGAAATATTTTTTCGTGTTGTAAATAATTACACTTTTTTTTAGTGCGTTTGTACACTAGGAATGAAGGTGCGTAGTTTAGTGGATGGGCATCATACGAAACGGACTCGAGCGTTCTTATCAGCATGTGTTGCCTATGCCTTCATTACTATTCCTTCACTGGAAAATAGTTTCACTCAACTTCAGCTTTATTTATTAACCAGTCAAGTTGCTTACTCAAACCAATGCGTCAGTCAAGGTTAGTTTTCCCAATGCGGGCCCGTGGATTTTAATATTTTGTTGTCTGAAAGAATCGAAATATATTTAATTTTACATTCATTACCCAGTTTTGTTTTGTATAATTTTAGGGGAAGCGTGTTTAAAGGCTATCGTTACTCTTCTTCATGAAAGCAATATTGCGGACTTTGATGCTGGCGAGGCTGTGCTCCTTGAATTTATCAGTAACTTGGTAAGAAAGCACTCTATGTGGCTTTCATTATTATTAGAATTTATTTATTCCAAGGATTATTAGATTTTATTTATACTAAGGAGAAGATAATCTGAACTTGTACGCAGTAGTTTCATATTTATTGTTTTTAGCTAAGTACATTTTTGGCGGTACCGGATCACCCAAAAGAAACCATGTTATATTTACTCAAGGCTTTGCTGACAACTGAGTGGACCGTTCCAACCGTCTACATTAGAACTTTGTCTCTTCTTGGTGCATATTCGCAAGCAAAATATGCATATCGTTTTCACGGAAGTAAGAATATAATATTATACACTATCTGCAGTTTGTAATCGGATTAGTTTTCTTTAGAATTGTCGAACTTAACAACTCTTTTTTGAATCAGTTGATGCAAATGATGGCCTCTACGGTGGGGATGAAAAGTTCTTAACTGAAATTGATACTACAGCTTCTGCAGTTTTAAATATGACTCTAACCAATGTAAAATCACTAGGCGAACAGAATCAGTTGAAAAAGCAGGTGGGTACGAAAGTTAACTACTGCTAGATTGCGGTAGGAGTAAACCAAGGAATCTTAGGGCAGGATAATTCTGTTTGAAAATACCAAAATGTACACCTTTGCATCTGATATCAATTTAGGGCAAGCTGAGTCTGGATTTATTTTGCGAAATTCTTATTTGGGGAGACTTAAACCAGATGTGCAATCTTGCCGTTAGTTTATGGAACTATTCTCGTAAAAATATTGATCACAAGTTGGCAGTTCGATCCTTGGAAACCATTCGCAGGAAGGCACCGTATAGAAAAGATTTCCAGTATTTAGCTTCAAAAATGACCATGGACTAATCGTGGATGTTTCATGAAAATCTGCCGTGACCAACGGAATTGTTTTATTAGTTTGATGTTAGAGAACTTGTGTTGTAATTGTCATGCCTAAAGATATTTCGGGAAAACGCCGTTTTTTACTATCTGTAACAACTAAAAATCAAACCTAATTCGCATGTATCGATGTATCCCCAATTTCATGAAAACCATGTTTTTGAAGTGAAATCGCAATATGTAATTCTGCTAATTAAATGTGTAAATTTGTTTTTTTACCATGTACTTATATCTAATAAACTATATTCACGATTACGCATTTGCTCATAATCTTGTGCAAAAAGCCACCGTCTAATGAAGCTATTTTACTATTTTTAAAATGCGTATGTACATCTCATTGAATTAGAACTATGTTAAAGAAATTAATCTTAAGTTTAGCGTAAATTAAGGGTTTCTTAAATCCTCCTATATATTTAAAGGCATAATGTGAAGGGGTAGCTTCCCGAAGTTATCTGCCATTACGCATAAAAGTAAAAACTCCTATAGTTTTTCGAATTTTGCATTAATTATTATGGTATCGTTGCGTTGAATAGGCCTTGAAAAATTACACCACTATTAACGACTATGAAAGATCGGTTGAGTAATATAATGTGACGTTTTGACTGTTGTTTACCGTTTTACTGTTTCTCTTTTACTCTTTTCAGCCAATAAATGCAGTAGATTTTAAAATTTCGGGGGCTACCAGGCTACCGTATGTTATAAATACCGCAACCCATAACGTTGCTACTCTGCTGTAACTATTATTATTATTGAGAGATGTTTCCATGGAACTTGTAGGTTATCAAACGTAAACAGGGAAATAACATGCCAATCAAAAGTAACAACCTTCATGCGGTAAATTTATTCATTGGACTTCTCTCATTTCTCACGTAACTGTGAAGGTGATAATATCTCATCGTAGATCCTCCCGGCCTGTGTTAACTGGAAGATAAATTTGAAGTTTAAGTCGCAATTTTCAATTCCTTCAAAAGCCATCAGAAGGGAAGGGTCAAGGTGAAGTCTCAGCAATCAACATGCCTGTTGTACGTCTCCAAAGTGTTGACGGGGAAGTTTTTCCAGTCGATGTTGAAATAGCTCGCATGAGTTTCGCTATTAGGTAATGATCGGGTATTTCTATTTGAACCCCAATAACCCCCCTGATGATTTTAATTTTTAAGCCTACAATGGTAGACACAACAACCCCCATAACCCCCCTCGTGTAATCACTAATTAACAACAACCCCCCACAGTTAATTATCCTAATTAGCAGTCTAGGCCAATGTAGTTTATATAGCCGTCACACGGCTATTTAATCCTTTCGTAAAGGACTAAATTAATCCGCGTAGCGGCTAAATATATACTTCCAACGGTTTTATTTAGTCGTTTCACACTCAAGGCGCATAAATATAGTCTGACGTACTGAAAGTTGAACCGACCGCGGAAATAAAATCTTACATTAAAAGAAAATCATATTTTTCTTCTTTTCACTGTGCCATTTCAGATTCTATCGTGCACTTCCTGAAAAATTAATTAGCAAAGAAATATTCGAAATTTTTAAGATTCTGAATTCTGATGGAATGAAAAGTACGAAATCTCATGTCTGAGAGAACACTTATATGTTAGCGATCTGCTTATTTACGCACCTACTGACTTTACGTTTATTTTCATCTTTTTCGCTTTTGACTTTGTATTATTGTCCGGCTTTTCATTTTGTACTTAATACTTGCCAGGTCACACAGTCCGAATATAGCTATATATTAATTACTAGTGTTTTACCATGGCGCTGCGAATGACGGCAAACATTTTCAGTTTATTTTTTTCGAATCTATATGACAGGACAGGACATTACAGTCGGCCAAACAATTTTAAATTCAAACTGCAGGTTTGGCGCCAAAACGTTTTAAAATTTTGAACTTTAGTATTGCTTAAATAGAGAAACTTGCTTTCTTTGAGCTTGAGCCATCGGCTCAATGTCAGTTTTTATTAAAATTTCAAAAGGCACTATCTGCTACATAGAGAAAAAGACGCTCTTTCTGAAACACTCTCCAGAATTATTTACAAATAAAAATTATGCATGTGACGCATTTTCAAAGATATCAAGTTGTTAAAACTTTGTACTTTGCATGCAGCGTGAGTCATATTGATATTTGCATTGTCATTTAACGCTACTAAAGAAGCATTTTTGCTTGTTCATTCGTCTCTTAAAATCTAGTTTTCCAATCCAAATGAATGAATGCACTATATTAATGGCACATAGCTAGATTGTTTAACTGGAAACTAAATTGTATTATCTACACCAACAAAGAGCAGAAAGTAATATCTACTTCCTAAAGGTGCAAAATGTAGAGTTTACCCCGCTAAAGCGCAAACTCTGTTATCTAAAAAATTAAAGTGAGAAATACGATATCTATGTCCACTCTTAATAATTTTACGTTTATTAACTAGGTCACTACAAACGTGTTTCTACATATTAAACTATATATCGACGGTGAAGGCTAAAATCCGGTTCCTGGGTTCCTTGTGGAACCACTTTTCGATAGAATCAAATCCGCTTCATTACAATTTTTGCTAAAAGAAAAACCGTTACCTTCCTTAACAATATCGATGGAAGGACACGGATTTGCTTTTAAGGAAAATTGGAATGAAATGGATTTAATTCTTTACCGACGATATGTTGTTAATATATGTTATTCATAATATCACATGCAGTATTAAGTACTTATCGTAGGCTAAGGATCATATCCGTTTCCTTTTATACTTCGCGAGAAACAAAACCGTGTCATTTCACTTTTCTCTAAAAGCAAAACCGCTTTGTTCCTTAGCAATGTTTATGGAAGGAAACGGTTTTGCTTTTACTAGAAATTGGAAGAGCACGAATTTGCGTCTCTGAAAAAATGGAAGGAAACGAATTTGGTCCTTCACCGACGATATACAGTAAAACCTCGTTACAACGGTCTTTCAAGGGGGTGATGCATTTTGGCCGGTGTATTAAAGGTCCGTTGTAACGTTACAACGGTCTTTGGCCGTTGTATGGTAACATATGATTTTTGCATTATTTTTATTTCGACAAAAGTTTAAATTTAACAGAAAGTGTAATTAATTTTTTGTTCGTACATTAGTAATAAAAAATCGTAATTAAACGTTAGAAGACTCAAAAAATTCGTTTGTTTGTTTGACGTAAATTGTGTAGCTTATGTTTTGACAAGTTTTTAATTTTGCTTACAGCTTTAAAAACCAAT